>JASXSY010003221.1:0-36770 GCA_034509805.1 Sipha maydis
GCTTTTGTCGAATGAAGCCTTATTAGGGTCGCTCATAACATCACAAGTATACGGTAATCTGCTGGTAGGTACCTTAAATTTCAAATTAATATTAAACTTTCGCTGAAATATAATATAGACATATATGAAAGAAAACATTGGACTCACCATGCTTTGTATCATTTAAAATCATTATTGGATACATACTTACGTAAGCCGTTCGTTTTGTACGTATATGATATTATACAGCTGACAACTGCCATAATATAATTAATAATAACGTTAAGACTTACCCATGTCCTGATATTAATATATATATATATATATATATATATATATATATATATATATATATATATACTATATCTATATTCAACACAGAATATAAGAATTTAAAATATTGTTTAGAACATTCTAAACTAACTCTTAATTAACTACTCCGTACATGGAGTGATAAATCCATGCTGTTCTTGCTCCGCACTTAAAAAGAAATTCATAAAAATAGAAAATTGAAATAAAAAAAGAACCGGATGGGCCTCGCTCTGCTGTACAGTTAGGGGTGGAGTGCACCTCGCTTATAGGATAGGTCATTATTATAATGGATTTGTTAAATTTGAATGCAATGATAGATATCATTGTATACGAATAACGATTCTGAACGGAGTTCATATGTTAGTCTAGAATATAATACAATGTTATTTATAAATATTATATAAGTATATTTTATTTTTAAACGAAAAATTTAGAAAAACCGAAAATTTAAATTGTCCGTTCAGAATCTAAAATACCATAATAGTTGATTTTAATACTAAACCCAACAGAAAAAGTAAATAGTGTACTAAAAAAACATTTCAAGTAAAAAAAAAATGTATTTAAATTCAAAAACTGGTTTTTATGTATTATTACATAACCGCATCCTTCTTATTCCAAAAACGTAACGACATTTTATTTTAAGAAAATTTGCATTAACTCTACGAAATGAGTTAAATACATAAATATTTAATAAAATGATTAATTTTAATTGTAAATAAGATTTGTTTAATGTATTAAAACACCAGTGATATTATATAAATATTTTTGAATTTTATTTTTCAACCTTTTATTAAAATAAATGTTAAAAATAAACTATTCAACATTAAAATTTTCCATTCAAGTAATTCTGGATATTATCTAATGAATATTTCGTTTCGTAAAACAAGATATACATATGTTGATTTACTGCATTATTGTAATTTGTAGAATACTTCGTTGCAAAATAATTTTAAAATTAAAAATATTTTCATGTACTGTTGTTTAGTGAATCATTTTTGGCAGCACTTGTTGTTTTTTATAATTTTTAATTTCCATTTTTTTTTTCATTTAAATTATTTTAATAAGTTACACATTAATAATTTATATATGATCTTCAAACTACCAAGTTCAATGAATGTATAAAATACACGAATTATTATAAAATTACTGATTAATATATTAAAAAAAAATGTTCAACTTTTAAACACTTAGTGGTACAACTAAGTCTTAAGCCGTGAAGAGAAGACTATAACACTAATACAGTATTTAAAAAAAAAAAGTTATTTAACTAATTGGGAAACGATATGAATAATAATTTTATGTGATCATTCGGTAGTCTTCAGGCAATTATTCAATTTATTCTAGTACAGGTTTCTATTTATGAATATAAATATATAAATTTAAAAATATTCACATACCGATACCAATTTATAATTTTTTTTATTTTTTTTTAGTTCTGAAAAATTATAAAGAACATAATAATATAAACAGTTATTAATTAAAAATATGATTAGGATTAATTTCCAATTGTTTTATTCCAAACACAAAATAAATGAACTTACATATATTTCAGCTAAAACAAAATATCGAGCACTTGTATTTTTTTCTTATCTACTAATTTATTATATTTTATATTACAACTTTTCAATCTCATAGTAAAATATTATTTCTTATCTCTATGCTTATTTATAGTAGTATATTTCAATACAAAATTAATATTATAATTAATAAGTATCTAAAAATAATATCTTTCGTCATTGATGACTTAAATAAATAATACATAATTTATATTATTTATTTATGAGAAATACATTTAGTAGTATACTTTCTACTTGAAAACTATGCATTTATGATAACAACGTTGCGTTATAACTAAGATTTGCATAATATGTTAATTAAAACGATATTAAATATAAGTTATTTCATATCTGTATATGGTCAGGCTATTTAATATTTATGCGATATCTTTGTACATTAGGTTTGATAATGGTTTACGCTCTTTTACTAAATTAAATATGTAGTTTTATTTTTTAAACATTTTGATTCGAGGTTATTTAAATTTTACTACCTATATCATTTATAAGTTCTCTCTAATAAAATCCCATCATTACAATAATATTTATCATCACGAATCAAAACATTTATTTCGTAATAAAATGTTTGATATTAGATTTTAAGACCAAAATAATTTTATCAAGCATTCTATCTGATTACAGAATTATTAAAAAAAAAAAAAAACAGAGCAAAACTTTTAGATTGGGTGAGATATCACCGTCGGATGAGATACGAAGACTGATAAATGATATACATTTTATTGACGTCCTCGTTGGTGCAATAGAGTATACAATGTATACTTTAATAACATATCATATTATTAAAGTACATGTATAAAATACAATAGTGTTGAATTATAATACAAATTAATATTAAAATATAACTGATAAACCGGTGATTTATTACAATGAGAAGTGTAATAATTCAAAATCTAACATAGATACCAAAGTTTGGATTCATTATCAAAATTAAAGTCGAAATTATTCAAGTTATTGAAGACCTGAAGCATTAGACTTTTAAATTCATTTAAAATATACTTTTGTGTATGAAATGACTCATAAAATGTAGTCTAAGATTCAAGTGTTTAAACAAACACAGGCAAAATTTAGTTTTGCCACCCTTTACGTGTAAATATACATCAAATATTTTTTTTTACATATACAAATTGCCCCGGAAAAATGACACCCTAAGCGTGGACCTATGTCGCCTACCATTTGAATCGAGCCTGCTTAGACTTGGTTTATAATGTTCTAAGATTTCAAGACGTATAATAGTACCTTAAATAATTAAAAAAAAAAATCGATACAACATTGAAGATGGGAAATGAATATCTAGGCTAGCAGCAAGATCATTATAAGAGCAATTAAGTTTGAGTTTATAAAATAAATATATAGAAAGGAAGATTGGATGTTATTTAAACCATTAACATGGCCCTGTTTGGAAGGATACCATAATATAATTCCATACTCAATTTTAGAAGGCACCAGTACATATTGCTACATTGGCCTTTTAAATTTGAAACTAATGTAACATTACTCTCAAAAAAGAACCGGATGGGCCTCGCTCTGCTGTATACTTGGGGGTGGAGTGCGACTCTTCATAGGATAGGTCATTATAATGGATTTGTTAAATTTGAATTCAATGATAGGTATCATTGTATACGAAAAACGATTCTGAACGGAGATGATATGTTAGTCTAGAATATAATACATTGTTATTTATAAATATTGTAAAAAGTATATTTTATTTTGAAACGAAAAATTTAGAAAAATTGTCTATAAATAAGTCAAAATATGTCAAAATACTCTGAAAACTTAACCATGTATATAGAACGTCAATATAAAGATTTGGTGAAAATTTCAAGTTGTTGCGGTTTTTCGATTTTGAGTTAGAGCATTTTAAAAAAACCGATATCATTTGTCAGTCTAGAATATTATACATTATATTATATTTTACATGTAATTTTATGTCAATATTCGCTGTTCAAACGCTTATTGAATTGTGCCTATTGATTTTAATAATTTTTGAATGACAATAAGAACTACTTCTATGGAATCTTCTATTAAATTTTCAAGTATTTTGTACAAATTTTTTTTATCACCGATTATAAAAATAAAATGTAAAAAAATCGAATATTTTAAATGCCTATAAGTGGCTTAAAAATCAATATTATATTTTGAAAAAAATATGACATAAAGGAAATACCAATCTTAACAGCTGGTAGAAATTTCAAAAATCTGCGACTCATACTTTTTGAATTATAACAAATATTAAAAATCGTTTGAGAATATTAGCTTATAGATAACCTAGTGTTAAAATTTTGAACCTTAAGTATGAACAGAAAAAATTTTATGAATTTTTATCTACAAAATAACTTGCAAATTTTCATGATTTTTACATATTTCGTATAAATTGGAACTTTGAGCACTTATAAAAAAAAATTGTGACTTACGATTTTAGATTTTTTTTTTATCAGTTAAGGAACAACTTATAAGAAACCTTGTATTAAATTTTCAAGATTTTCTTGCCGGCCAAAAAAATTTTATCGTATTTTAAAAAAAAATACGTAAAAAATTGAAAATTTCAATTGTCTATAAATAGCTCAGTAAAAGTCAAAATACTTTGAAAATTTAACAGTGTATAGAGAACGCTAATCTAAACATTTGGTGAAAATTTCAAGTATTTACATCGATTAGTTTTTGAGTTATAGCAAAATAAAAAATTTGATTTTGTCGAAAACTGGTTTTGCGTAAAAACTCCCGTTTTTCCCTTATTTTTTTAGGGTTTTTCCCGTCGCATTTAAAAAATATTGAAAATTTTTTACTTTAAACCCCCCAAAGTACCAACTAGATTCACTTTCCTTTCAGAAAAGTTGCTATATTAGCAAATCGAAGCATTTTTACTGCCAAAAAAGTTGTCGTCAGACACAAAAAAAAAAAATAAAAAATAAAAAAATTAAAAAAAAAACACACATCATTGTAAAACCAATAGATTCCATCACTCCGTTAAGAATCTAAAAAAAAATAAAAAAAAAACACACATCATTGTAAAACCAATAGATTCCATCACTCCGTTCAGAATCTAAAACAATTTCGAGTAAAAGAGGTCGAATGATTCAGTTTATTTTTCTAAATATGTTGTAAATATTTTAAGTCTCTACAATTAATATTCATAGAATAATTAAATATTATTATGGTTTAATTAAAATTCGTTAATATATCCCATTCAAATCAAAATGTAATTTTGTAACACTTATAAAACATTTTAGTAGCATTTTAATAAATTCTTTTTTTTTTTTTTGGTACAAAAATAATTTGATGTATTCAATTGTTAAGCATTAAGTATAAATTTAATATTCAAAGACTCGTAAAAATGTATTTTAAAATAAATCTAATTTTTTTTTCATTTATCAATAAAATTATGAATAAGGATCGTTCTAATACATTTTGAAGAATTTTTATCTTACTAAAATTATGCTATTGACATTTTTGAAAAAAAAAAATTGAAAATAATGATTTTCTTCAAATAGCTCTAAAATATGTATTTAAAAATATAAAATTCCAAGTAAACATTGATAATAAGCATTCAGTAAAAACTATCAATCTTCACAATATTTTTTTAGTTACGATGAAAACAAATATTCATTATAATGAAAATCGATACTCCGTAAATTTTGACGTTTTTTCAAAACTTTTTGATTTTATCAGTTTTTTCACAATTATTAAAAATATATTAGAAAATTCTTAAAATTAAACCGTTCAAATTACCAACTAAACAACATTTCCTATCATAAATCTCTATTACTGTGGCTATCTATTATACAAACACAAAAGCGTGATAATGGTAAAACCAATACATTTCACAATGATTTTACAAAAAAAAAACTGGAATTATTTATAGTAATAAATATGTAAACTTTGTTATTATTGTTTTATTTTTTAGATCTATTAATTTAATACAATGTTATTTAATTTTATTTGTTAGACAATATTAAACATTTAAGATTCATTGAAATAATCTAATACACAAATTGTTTCGACTATTTTGACAAACAATTTTTTTAAGAGCACTTAAAATAAATGAAAGCGACCAACTATGTAAATAAAGCTCCGCCTAGAATCGTATTCGAGTATCAAATGCGGCAATTAATCAATGCTTTTAAATTTAAGCACATCTGTAGCCAACTTAATTTTATTGAACTTCTGTCTTAATTTATTATTTATAGTATCAATTAAAAAAAAAATCCATCATTGCACATTATTTCAATTTTATATGAAAAGAGTACTTTATATTTTAATTTATATATACATGTATATATATACATTATATATACAATTTATATATTTATTTATGCATGATTTAGATAATCTAATAACAATTATCAAGCGCATAATTTATTATATTTTGTTTTAATCTATTTAGGTCATCAGCCCTAATAATACCGAAAATGAGTTAATCAGAGTTAGCCATTAAATACATAATAAACATATTATAATAATGATTTGTTCAATATTTTTATTAATTTAATAGGAATCTAATATTTTATCATGATATTTTTTGATCCAAATGATCAAATATCCAAACACACACGAATACTTAAAATGTAATCCAGCAAAACTCTAGCAAATTGTGTTAAGTACCCGATAACTATGATGCTTAATAGTTAATGTCAATGCAACAAATTAACATATTTAAATATATGTTACCAAATGTATGTAAACTATTTAAGTATTTACTGGTGAAGTAATGCATTTTAACTATATTAACTAATAAACGAACTAGTTTCACTAGTAAATCGGTAATGACAGTGTGGACAAAGTTTTAGTAACCATAGATATTTAATATAGACACGTCCTACATTCATGTTTTGTATACCATTATGGTTATAACACTATTACAAGTTTATGATCATATAATATATGTATGTGTATGTGTATTATTACTATATATGTTTGTATATATTATATAGATATACATACACATATGATTATATAAATTCAAAGATAAGTTAATATAGTTAAGCCAACTTTACTAGAATGATTTATTAAATGTATCAATTGTACAATATCCGTAAAGAATAATAAAAACAACAATCCATCAATTGCTACATGTCTCATTGTTAATGGATTACTTTTTTGTGTTCCAAGTCGTAAAATATGAGTTTAAAAACGTATCAACCTATCAATATCGTTATAAATTTCTTAACTTTAGCATCTATGCTCCGCAATAAAGGTGTTCAGTAAACGTGAATCATTATACAAATTGAAAAAATAAAATAATTACTAGGGCGCAAAAAATATATACAGTCACACAAGTGTGTATGTATAAATATAATTACAAAGCGTATAAATCATAGTTCTGTCAAAAGTGCCTTTCATTTTTCCATTGGGTGAGATAACGCAAGTGGATGATTATTGATTTCTATTTTTGCTGAGTCGATAATTCGATACACATAATAATACTTAAGTATATTACAGAATCAAACGCCGAATAAAATAGTCGATCAATGATGGTCAATTTTAGTTTTTACGTTTTTATAATATTAGAAAATAATACGAACAGGAAACACTTCTCAGAACTGTGGCCATTGCTGTACAGTATGTCCCAAAAGTCCCGTATCACCCTTAATATCTCCATGTAAAATCAATATATTTAAACGCGGTTTTTTTTTTACAGTACTAAGTATGGAAATTCTGATGGAATGGCATAAAATTCAATTTTTTTTTTAAAAAATTAAAAAATTTTCAAACAATTTTTTTACGCATTTAAGAATTTAAAATTTTTAAGATAGCCATTTTGTTGAACATATTTTTTAAAACAGTTCAAAAAAAAAAAAAAATACTAAAATTAAATAAAAATTGACCAAATTAGAGCAAGTTATGTTTTTGAATAATTGTAGTAAAAAAATCAATTATTGTTTTACATTTATTTGAAAAATCTTGTACATCCGTCGTGTTCATTGCCTGATCTTCGTCATAAAATTGAACAAAATATTCAAAATATCTTACCCGAGACATTAGGAAATGTTAAGAACGCTTAGGTCGAAAAACTACAACTTTATGTTGCAAATAATGGAGGTCATTCCGAACATTTATAAAAATAAAAATAAAATGAATTATTATCGTTTTTATGTAATAAAATCTTTTTTTTCTATTAGCAATCAAGTTTAAAAATATTATCTGAATTTTAATTTTAATCTTTCCTAAAAGCTCCACTAATAATTAGATGTTTACAGATTACCATTAAAAACAGCATACCTACCTAACTATTATTACAATTATTTATAAACATACTCTACTCAACTAACTCTATCTTTATTATAAATCGCATTAATTATAACTGTAAGATTATGTCCAATATCGTAACTTTAGGTTGACTTCATGATAATTAAAATACTTAAAAATAGATAACCAGTTCCATTGTTCAGCAAACGATATAACACGGCTATTTTTATTTCTATTCAAATCAAAACTTTAATTAGGAATGTAAAAGTATTGTCGTGTGCTGAAATTTGATATTTCATTATTGAAATGTGAAACAATAATTGATTTTTTTACTATAATTATTCAAACACATAACTTGCTCTAACTTGGTCAATTTTTATTTAATTTTAGTATTTATTTTTTTTTGAACTGTTTTAAAAAATATGTTCAACAAAATAGCTATCTTAAAAATTTAAAATTCTTAAATGCGTATATATATACATGTAAACGCAATCGTCTGGTAAATCGTATAGATAATATCAAAGGCGCAAATCTAGGGAAGATAAAGGGGAATTGCCCTCTTTAATTTGGTAGATGGATGAGCAATTTATCGATAATCGATAGCTGATTTTAGACATAATAAAAAGCATATATCAATGGACTTTATTACGTAATTAAATATTATACGAGCGTAGCAACCAATTTTTTTTTTATAGATATTGATTACTTTGGTTTTGTCCCCTTCCCCCATAATGCCAACTAGTTTATGCCAGTGGATAATAGGTAAGTAAATCACCGATATATGTGTACCCCACCCTTCTCTTCTTCACAATAACGTACGAAGACCAGAACCCATTAATTATGTGCATGACAGTACGCGATTACATAAAAAGAAATCATCGAAACAGTTTTCCCTCGTAATTATTTTATCATAAAAACTGCGGGTCAACGATATACACACTGTTTCTAAGAGTTTTTTTTTTTTTTATCTTTCAATTCATAGTCTAAAAGTACATCAGTACCTACGGAGTACCTTTTCAAGATTTTGGTCATCGGCGAACTCGGCACTGGAAAAACTTCCATAATCAAACGTTATGTTCACCGGTTCTTCTCGCAACACTACCGTGCTACCATTGGAGTAGACTTTGCGTTGAAATCCATCGACTGGGATTCCAATACCGTTGTCCGGCTGCAATTATGGGATATAGCCGGTAAGTTATAGAAATTTATTTTGACTGGATTGGTATTGATATTCATTTGGCGTTGGAATTTATCAGTTCAATAATATGGAATAAATTCGTCCCAGGAAATATATATAGAAAAAAAAAATGAAAATACCTTGAAATGTCACGTGTTCATTTTTATGTACTCGGATGAGTTGAAAAACAGGTTTTTGCTCTCGTTGTGGTTGACCGAGAAACAGCGACCAAGAAAGAATACGTTTTTCGTGACCGTATCCACCAGCTTTATTTTGAAACACGCATGGTAAACGTGTCTAATATTGGTGTCCATTGCTAATATTTCTAAACACACTTTAATGTACATCTCCGTTGCCTCCATCTGTCCGTCCGTTCGTGGGTTGGTTACCAACATATAGTTTATATTAAGATAATAAGTTATACTCATACTAGCTCGTATAAAAAAACATCAAAATATAAGTTTTTCAGTACTGCAAAGTATAAGGTTTCTACGATTCTCCGCATAATCGTATACTAATCACCAAATTATACTTAAATCGTATACGGAATTATAGTTTATTGTGGAAAATTAGTTTAGGAATCGGGAATTTGGCACGATCGCAAAGTGGGTTTTCTTAATTTGCTTGTTAATGAAACAGCCTTTATGGTTTCACGACTACACGAGTTACTGGATCTATTACATAGAGATGACGAAATACGCGGAATAACTAAATTAGGTTTTTTTCAAACTAGAATACAAAATTATACCCGAAAAAAAGTCGCCGATTATAAAAACTGTATTGTGATTATGTGAAAGAGTCGGGGACAAAAAATAATATGTTTTCCCCGAGTAAACAGTTGTGTTGTTAAATGTCTTTTTCGTATAATACTTTATGATACATTAACGGGTATTTTTTCTACCGTTTATAATCTCAGTACGGTTGCACATCCAAACTTTTTATTTTTATTTATTATTATTTATCATTATAACCACGTCGTCATATTTATGAACTCGTTGTGACACGAGAACCCGTAGGAAAACGCTGGACACGTATTGACTTTGCGATACCTAGTGATGAAGTGGAACTAAAATTGCGGTTAATTGTTGTCTACAGGCCAAGAAAGATTCGGGAACATGACCCGGGTGTACTACAAAGACGCGCTGGGAGCGTTCATAGTTTTTGACGTTACGCGACCGGCCACGTTTGGCGCGGTGGTCAAATGGAAACAAGACTTGGACGCAAAAGTCTCGTTGGAGGACGGAACTCCAATACCGTGCGTTTTGCTTGCAAACAAAGTAAGCGTAAAAATACTTAAATGCCTAATACGTGCACCGTGCAAATATTATACCGGTACATTAAGTAGTCGTGTATCAGTCATAAATCATAACTTTGTGTTGTACTTGGCAACACTACAATAAAGTGCGTCTCTGGTACACATCTCTCGGTAGAACTTGTTCGACGTATTGTAACATTGTAATTCGTATTTCACAACCAAATCGGTAAACAAGACTCACTAACATTTAAACATAATTCCTCTTGTCTTTACCAAGTTTTTCACATGAGGAGCAGAAAAATACATTTATAAGTGAATGTTTTCTTTATCTTATTATTTTTCCCACGTAAAAGTACTTATAAAGATGGTCGATCCTCTGTACTTACATCATTAATATCCTGAATTATAAATAAAGCTATAAACACTAATTATGTTGCAAAAACCTTTTCAATCCAATTTTAAAAGAACTATTTTTTTTCCTAGCTTCGATATCCTGTTAAAAAATAAAGAAAAAAACCACACAAATACTATTTTATCTATATAATGTCCTGCCACAATCCCTAATGAAGCTTTCTGATTCAGTAATTTTCCTTAAATCATACTAAGGATGTTACCACTGAATACTTCGCATTCTCTTGCTGATACTGCAATATTTTACTTACCAAACTTCCACTCACATGTACAGATTTTAAAACATAATTAATCAACTGATTCTAATCAATAAAAAATAATAAGTTTTCTGAAAAAAAAAAAAAAATAGAACAACAAACGTTGTGTTCTTATAGTGCGATCAAACTAAAGAGGGTATGGTGAACAGCGTTGCCAAGATGGATGAATTTTGCAAAGAAAATATGTTCTCCGCATGGTACGAGACATCTGCTAAGGAAAACGTGAACATAGACGATGCCGCCAAAACACTTGTGTCACAGGTACTTATGCATAAACAATATTTTTCACTATTATATGTACGGTTATATTTTTATCTTGCGCATTTTTGAAATTTCCACATACGCCGATTACCTCGATTCGACATCCATGAGTTTATATAATATATCTTTAACGTCCTCAATTAATTATAGTGTTTTTTCGATACTATATAAATATGATAATTAGGTACTTTCTAAACTAAAAAAAAAAAAACTATTATCAGATATTCGCGTTACCGTTAATAGTTACGCACGTAAACAACACAAGACCGGGTGACCAAGGGAGCTATAAACATTTTTTTCCGTTTTAATGTTATCGCTCGTTTGTTTTTCATAATTATTTTAATTAATTTTTTTTTTCGATGAACATACTTCGCTCTTCAAACTCATTCAATACGTCATTTGAGAGGTAACTCATATGTATCATATGCCGCCACAATAATGACAATACTCGTTTCGTGCATGACGTACAATATTTCACACGATAATCGTATTATAAGAATTATGTGACCAAATTCAATAAAAACCGAACTTTTAGTACATTTTTATGCGATTTTCTAACTGATGAACCGTGCAATTATGAATATTACTTGTAATTTCGTAATTTTTAAGTGTTGTGCCGTCCGAATATGGTAGGGAAACCAACCAGCTATAATACAAGTTGATATTTATCAATCGATTTGCCCTCGATTCCATTGGATTTCTTCTAATCGAATTTTATGCAACCTTATAAATATTTTTTTTCCTAAAATTATTTTATACGTGTAATTATTATTTAAAGTGTCACTGATAACGATAAAAAAAAATTAAATCACCAATAATATTATAATATTGCATAAGTGCAGTGCACACATAACATTATGTGTATATAAGATACGACTGTATTGCCTGCAGTAAATTTTGCCCATAATAATAGACTCATATTTTAAGAAATACATTTATGCAATTTAATTTAATTTAATTTATGTTTCTATTTTAATTCCCGTTAACTTTTCTATAAACACAAAAATATTTTGATGAGTTGTATGAAAGCTTAAACGAGAATTTAATGACTCGCATGCCTTGGTAATTAAAAGTTAGCTCTGCTGATGTTTGAGCCCTTATTTCAGGCGTACACTGAGCTCCTTAATTTGTACATACATTCGATAAATAATCCGCAAATCACGTTACTCTTTCGTCGTCAGGCTTTGATTTCATTCAATAACCTATAAAACACTCGGATACATTTTCATTAGCAATTCTCACTCGTTCTTTTTGAACAAAATTGTGATCGGGGAGCAATTTACATAAAAAAAAATAAATAAATAAATAAACAAAAATGATTAGGTATTTGGGCGCATTTGACATATGCATAAAACGCAAAAAAATTAAATTTATACTTAACTATAAGCGTGGTGGCCTTTATAAAATACGATAATTTTCATTTAGATTAATACGCACAAAGCTTGAGTTAGTTTCGAGACCGTGGCTTATGATTTCAGATTCTGAAGTACACTGCTCAATACAAACCGACGTACTTAAAATCGAAAGGACAAGTGATACTGAACAGCGTGATGTCGTCCGACGACAAGAAAAATTGCTCCTGTTGATATTAAAAAAAAAAAAAAAATAAAAAAAAAAAAACAGTGCCAATATTAGTGCCAGTTGTCTACTCGTCCGTTCATTATTGTAAGTAGGTGATATACACACCACCGAGAAGCGAGTACAAATTGTTTTTTTTTTTTTTGTTATTTTACTCAAAACACTACGTTAAACCTTTGTGCCTTAAGATGTTGTATTAATTATACACTGTAATGTGTACACCAAATGATACAAAGAAATTTCTCCCAGGAGAATATAAAAATTCTATTACATTATATTCAAAACATAGTACAATAAATGTTCATAAACATGTTGTAGTTTGATCATTTTTTTTTGTGTTTTTTGTTTTTTTTTTTTCTATGGAAGGTAATAGGTATATTATATTGTAAATGTGTTTTTTTTTTTAGGGTTAGTAGCCTTTTACTAAGCATAGTACAATATGTGCCTTATTATAATTATTATAATCAAAATTATTGTCTAAAATTATATTTTGTGTACGCATATTTCGAGTATAATATTTTATGTTATTATATATATTTTATATTTTTATTTTACAATAATATGTTTCAAAATTATTTTAAAATATATAATATTTATATACATGCATATATACATAGGTACATATATATATATATATATATATTATAAATACGGCCCTAAGGCTTTTAATTATAGCAGTCGATGATCTTTAACAATAAATTTGTGTACATAAATATTAAATATTAATAATAATATTTTGATAATATGGTTTATATATTTAAATATTAGTTTATATTTTTATGTATATAGTGTATTGTACATGCAGTATAAATAAAAGCTGTAAGCAATACCATCAATAGAGGTATTTAAATGTAGAAACATACACCATTGGTCCTCATTAATCATTAATTTGTAGAGAAATTATTTTAAATATAAAAAATTTAACTCGTCTTATTGACAAACTGTCAAAATATTATATCTTTGTGTATCACACATGCAACATATAATCATACTTAGAATTAAAGGCAAAAAAATTTCCCAAGCCAACTAGTTAATTTGTAACTTAATCTGCATTAGAGTGAAAATTTACAAGAAAATCTTATTCAAACTAATCAATATATTAATTTATTAATCCTTATAAGATTAAGTTCTATACAAAATAATATTTTAGGAACTTACATAATATGTAATTATAATAGTGTAAGACATATTTGCAGTCTATGTGATATAATCAATCATTGATTTTCAAATCACAAATATAATAAAACAAATTGTAAAGAAATCAATATTAAATCTAAAAATAAAACATAAACACTGATATTATTACAATTAATTAAATTTAAAATCTAATTGTATTTTTTTCTTATCTACTGATCTACAACTTAGTTTAATGTATAAAATAAAGCAAAATAATAAAATAATATACAATGTAAAGCCATATATTTTATTTTCAGTAAATACTTTATTGATTGAAGCTATATATATACATATTTATAAAATATACATTTATTTTTTATTAATAGATTTTTATTACACTCGATTGTTCACAATTATAAAAAAAATATGAATAATATAACAATATAAAAGTAAAAAAAAAAATACAATGAAACAATAATAAAAAAAAGAAATATTGGTGATCATATTGTAAATTACAAAGAATCATATTGAATACAATGCAATTCATGAATAAGTATTATCATTCAACCATAAATATTCTCTAAGTGATTCAAATAATTTTAATCGCAAACATACAGACTGCTCTTAATGGTAACACAAGACTTACTTACTACTAATTGATTCCTGATATTTTTTTGTTTTATTCAAACCATTCTTATTGTCACTAATACTGGTTTTGATTACCTATAATTAAAATAAAACATTAATATCTTACTATTGATGATAAGATTTATAAATATTAAGTTCATCAAGCTTAAAAAGTACTATCATTAATAAAAAAAATTATTACTACTGTTTTAGAAACAAGTCATTCATGTTATAAATTAAAAATGTATGAAGAGTTAGAGTTATTTGTCATTTTTCATATGTTTCGGCATAACAGCCGAACATAACAGCTAACAGAGAAAATATTTGTTTTGAAAATACTGTACAGAAGTGTTGCAATCAATTATCTGTCACAAAACAGCCAAATTTCAAGAAGATCTTATTGTATCATTTCAGATCAAGTTTTGTCATTTTAGTATTAGTTTTTTAATCAAAACTTCATAATCATTTATATTTTAATATAACATTTTATTTTTCTCATTCGTCAAATTAGTGTATATATAAATGGCCTGTGTTATTATTATGTATATTTATATTTTATACAATATTGTTTAATTTATTTTTAAAAAATATTAGATATTTATTTTTTAATTGTCAATACAAGAATTTGTTTTAATTGTTTTTAGCAATTCTATTTTATAAATATTTTAAACTATTATATATTTTATAAATTTAGTCCAAAATACTAAGAAAAAATAAAAATAACACATTTCAGAATAAAAACTAAAAAAAAATTGTTTTATATTCATAACATACAAAACGTGATCTAAAAAAAAACCATATTATTAGAATCAATATAAACAAAGACTTAACATTTTTTGTTAAATATTAACAAATAATAATAGTTTTAACTGTAGTAACAAAACTGCTATAAGATTAACAGTTTCATTACTGTTATAGCAGTAATACAAAACAACATTTTTATAAGTGGTTTTAAAAATATAATAAAATGTTAAATGCCCATCAATGTGTTAAATAACCAAAATAATGTTTACATTAATTCTGTAAAGGAAAAATTGCAAATTATACATAATGAAGGAGAAATTAATTTTATAAAATCATAAATTAACAAATATATTTAAAAAATAATATTCTCTTTCAATATACTTTAGGTAATATTAAATAATTAATCATTTCTAATCAAATTTTAATTCTATATCCTTATATTTTTTTTAAAAACTACCTCTAAAATTAAACATTCATTACATAAAAGTGTTAGAAATTTTAATTTTAAAATTAATACAATTTTTATATCTGATGAGAATTTTTTAAATCAAAACCTGTACGAGATATTTGAGCATATCATTATACAATAATACAGGCTATGTATAATTATACATATACTTATGTTTAAGTTTTTATACACATAAGTAATATATTTTTTATTTTATATTTAATTTATATTGATAATATTTGAAATATTTAATCATTTTAATAAATTATTTATAGATTAAAAGTAGTTTGTTATTTACTGATAGTAATATAAATTAAAATGTACTATCTAATACCATAGACTACATTAAGATTAACATAATGTTAATGTAATCTTTACTAGTACACAAAATCAATTTAATAAATTTACCTGTTCATCTATTAAATATAGCTTAGGATTACATTTGGCACTATCATGTTGACCTTTATCATGGCACACAATGTGTACAAGTTTAAGATTAACAGTTGTAAAGAGCAAATCATAGAAATATTTCATATTTATTGAGCGGCACACTTCAGATGCCATCATACTAGCTTCAAATAATGCTGGTATAACAGTTCTAGACCTCTCCATCCTATAAGAAAAAATAATATAATACTAGATTAAAATTTCATAATATTATTTAATCAATATACCAATGATCTAAATTCCAAGTAGAAAATAAAATTCTACTCTCTCTGTTTTGATATGGATTGATTTTGTGCCCTGTACCTCGTTCATAAGAACAAGAACTTAAATTCCATGCACCTTGACAAATAAATACTCCAGTTTTGTCACACAAACAACTTGAATCTGATCTATCAAAATAATATCCATGATACTTGTTTTTAATTAAAAGTTCACTGAATTGTTTGTATACTTCATTTAAATATTGACGACACTTTGTATGTTTTATATAAATATCCGATTTTATCATGTCTGTTTTTGTTTTGTACATATAACCACGGATTCGATCTTGACATCGTTTAAACATGAATTCTTCTTTAGTTTTTGCTCGTGTGTCCAAATCTAAAAAAAAAAATCATTTAAATACACATATAGCGTATTTAAAAATTATAGAATAATGGTAATAAATTATTATTATAAGCTATGAATCCATAGTATTTCTAAACAAATAATTCAGAATAATTAAAATATTACCACACATAAAAAATCATACCTTGAAACCACTCAGGATCTTTAGATCTCAAACTGATTGATGTTAAATCAGTATGTTTGTTTTCATCTGTTTTCAAAATTGAAGACAATATTCGTATTTTTTCTTTTACATTTTCATCAATAAAAGATTTCACTTTGATTGATGTCTTTAGCAAGTCTTTATTAACAGCTGTAAGGACATTGTATACTAAATCAGCACCTAAAAAAAGTCAAATAAAATTAAATGATTATTTAAAATGAAAATCATTAAATACATTAATTCTAAAATTATTTTAAATTCAAAAACAATCATTGGTTTATCAAATAATTATTTTTGAATTAATCAACTTCTAAACTTTATTTTGAACAATACTTGGTATGAATAACTCATAGTTTAACTTAAGTAATTATTTTTAGTAATTTATTCTGTAATATTTTAAATTTTTTATGGAATTTTTTTCATTTTAGTTAAAAAAAAGAGAAAAATTAAATATAAGCATGTTATAATTTTAGAACTTTAATAACATCAACAATACACATTTTCAATTTTAAATTAAATAAATTCATTGTTCAGCTATAGTATAAAATGTTTAGTGAAATGAATGTATATGTTTATTATCATTAGAAAACAGACAATAATTCATTGGTTTTTTTTTTTTTTAACTTTTATAAAGAGAAACGAATAGTTAATTATTTCAATTTTAAACAATACATTATTTAAACAAACAGAGGAAGTTACTTATTATTTAATATTATTATATTACTTGATTGAATGTTAATGGAATTAAAAATTTTGGCAATTATTTCTTAATAAATTATATTTATTGTGGTACAACAACATTTAAAATTAATGGTTGTACAAGAAAAGAAACTATATAAACATAAAAATATTTGAATACAAACACATTTTCATTTGTAAATTTTCATAAAACGAGCATAATGTGTAAATTAATTTTAATGCTATCCTTTCTGTACGCAACTGCATGGACTTCCAAAATGAAAGAAGTTTTAAATTTAAAAGAAATTTACTTTTCATCCTCTGAAAAAATATTTACAAATAGCAGTAAGCTTGTGCCAGCTAATGTAATGCCTGTGGCTTTGGAAAGATGGCAAGATAAATTATTTTTGGTTACACCCAGATTCAAGGTTGATGTACCGGTGACATTGTCTTACATACATATTACAAGTAAAATTAATAATACATTTTAGATATTAAGTAATCAATTAAAAGTATTATTTATAATACATTTTAAAATTTTATTTTATTCTTATTTAGATTTGGAAAGTAAAAATAATAATACACCAGTTTTAATCCCTTATCCTGATCAGAAATCTCATAAAATATCTGAGCATAATTTGACTTCAATTGTAAAGGTAAGAGCTGATGTTTGTGATCGTTTATGGATTTTAGACAATGGAAGGATAAATAACAAACGAGAAAGTGCTCCTATGTTACATGTATATGACTTGAAAACTGACTTACATATAAGAACATTTAACTTTGGAAATTTGGCTGATTTGAACTCAGATTTCAGCAATTTCGAAATAGATGTAACATCCTCAAGTTGTGAAGAACCATATGCATACATACCTGACAGTAATACTTATCGGTTATTGGTATACAAATGGAAAGCTAATGAATCATATGCTTTAACACATAACTTTTTTCACTTTGATCCTTTATGTGGTGATATAAACTTGGGAGAAGTACATTATCAGTCCCAGAAAGGCTTATATGGGATAGCACTTTCACCAATGGCAAGGGATGGATTCAGAACTGTTTATTTTCATAGCACTGCCAGTACAATGGGATTTGCAGTAAATACTAAGACATTACGCAATGAGAACTTTGATATAAATGTAAATGTATATGACTTTAAAGTAATGGGGACAAGAGGTACTAATAAACAAGCAACATCATCATCTTTAGATATAGAAACCGGTGTATTATTTTATGGTTTCCTGTTAAAAAATGTTATGGGCTGTTGGAATTCATATAGGTAACTAATAAATTGTTACATAAATAAATAATATATATAAACAGTGTATGTATAGAAAAAGAAATTAAAAAAGTAAAAGCTTAGTCCTGGAGTATTGTTATACTTAAAAAATACAACTAGTTTTGAATTAAAAATTCATTATCAAGTATATACAAAATTAATAAAATTGTGACTAATTATGAAAAAATAAAAGAAGAAATGCATTGAGAAAAATTAATCGTTTTACATAGAGATAATTTATTTTAATAGGACAGATTATTAAGAATAAGTTATTATTAGACATAAATGTATTAAGAAATATAAATACTTTGATTATTATTTATTACTATCTAAAATACATTGATACAAAATTGGTTTGCACATTTAAAATAAGAAAATTATTTTTCTTTATTTCTTAATAAAAACTTATTTTAAATAATCTCTCCTATTAAAATAAATTATCTCTATGTAAAATGACTAATTTTTTCCAATGTTTCTATACTTGGCTGCAATTTTATTTTTTCATATTAGTTGCAATTTTATTAACTTTATATACATCTGATGATAAATTTTTAATTTGAAACCAGTCGTACTTTACAAATATAATAATACTCCAAGCTAAGCTTTTATTTATTTTTTATTTTGTTAATAAATTTTATTAGAAAAAATAGACCTAAATGTTCAATAATTGTAACTTACTATTTTACAGCGGAGAAGAATATAATGAATTAACACAAGGTACAATAAATTTAGATAAAAGTAGTGATATGTATCCAGCAGATGTTAGAGTTGATCGTACAGGTAATCTTTGGGTATTATCAAATACATTCCCAATATACAATAAAAAAGAATATGATCAAAGTTTAATCAATGTGAAAATATACATGACACCAGTTCGACAAGTCATTAAAGGAACAGTTTGTGATGACATTTAATAAGCAATAAATCAAATACCTGTTTGAAATGGTTCCCCATCCAATCGAAACATTATTAAAGTTTGTGCCGGCAATGTTTGAAAATACTCTTCATCATCTATTGTTGTACCATCAAGTAACAACATAGTCACATATGCACTGTCCATCTATAAATTATTAAAATGTTTAATGTCATGAATACAATTTGATATTATAATAATATAATATAATATAATGTTTATCAATAAAAAAATAAAAAATATATGAATATAATAAAAATAATTTTATAAATAATAATAATTAAAAAATATAATAACTATTATTATTGTTAAATAAATGAAATTTATTCTAAAAGACATTTAAATGTAAATAAATAATAAATACAATAAATTAAAAATCCAGTTTATTGATATTGAAATAAATATGATTAATAAGTTGAAATCAACGTTGATCGTACAAATTGTATTAACATATGAGTTTGATTTTTAATTAAAAATAATAAACACTTATGAACATTTTATTATAAATCTATGTAACAATGACAGATTAATTTCAAGCAATAAAATATGACCTTACTGAAACTCTTTATAAAAGAAAAAAAATGTTTTGTATTGAAATGCATTAAAACAAGTATTTTGAATTAGATATATAGTTAGGTACCTATATTATTTTAATTATCTACGGGTTCATTTAATCTATAAAATGTTAAATAAATGTACTTAAGCCCAGTTAAAAAATGTATACATATTTAATATTGTACAAATGAATCTATGGTTACTTTAAGTTTTTGACATCCTTTAGTAAAAACATCATTCATTGAACTCCCAACGATACCGATTCTCTTGTCTTGGGCACAATTAGTAATTTTATAGCCTTTCATAATTGTATTAATATTCAAACTTGAAGTATGACTTAGGCATTCACTTTGAGTACCTACAACTATCAAACAACTTGTGATCACACCGATTACCTAAAATATTAGATATGTAAATTATAAAAATTAAAATATAATAAATAATTAGCAAGTACAGCAAACACTTACTTTTCCAATTGTTTACCAGCCAAACGCGAAGAAATCTTTATAATTTTTAACACAATTTATAAATAATATATAAATACATAATCATGAGTAGTATCCACAAATTCGTACTTCATAGGTATTTCGCATTAGGACACGTTACGTATAAAAAAATTTACCTTATTTAAATAAATAAGAGAACTCTTCATTACAAGTCTTGTAACGTATTGTGTCATTGTGGGTACATGCTGATAACCGTCAATTTAATGATAAGATAATAAATTGATAATATTTCAATACAAGAATATTACGATTTATCTTATGAAAGATTTCCACCGGTAATTGTGATCAGTGCCCGAAAGGCATTTCGTCTTTTATTAATTAACGACACGTTAAACATCTGTCAAGTCCTATTGAGTCGAACTTATTAGTTGTTACTACTCATAACCCCTGTCAATTGTTGTCTGGTTATTAATAATAGTGTAAATATGGATGATGGCACCACAGAAGTGTTTGAAGATTGGTTTTTTAATTCTTTCAAGAAGTAATCATGATGTTTTTTCATCAACTTAGACTTCGTACACAACAAGTACTGTGATAATACTCATTGGTATAATTGTCATATTAAAAACTAGGTATCATAAGCTGCAAATATTTGGCGTGGATAAACCGGTTGTTTCCATTGAGCTGAGCAGTGATTCTTCGGTGTGTTTGGCGTGCAAAAAACCGGGAGAAAATGGTTTTGAAGTAATGAATTTGGAACTTCCTAGTAAGCTTTACCAGATTGAAAACGAACATGATTCAATTAATACAAGTAGGGATTTGAAAATCAGATGTGGTACTTTGACTGAAAACCGATTAATAGATGTAAACACAAATTTATAGCATTTTGGTATACTTCCATTGACTTTGTATGAAGGAGAAAAAATAATGGTTAAACATTTTTCTTAATTCAACAGATGAAAACCCTATTTGGAAAATCTAAAACAATTTTGTCTGAAGAAGGGATCGGTCATGTTTCAATATATGAAATGGCTCCTAACAGATCAGGTATGCAAAATGAATTATGGTAATGTGATCTGTTGTTATTTCAGAAAAATCTAGAAAATAAATATTAAATTATCTAATAACGCTTATAATTTTATAGATCAAATGATCCCATTGGTAAATATTGAAAGTGAAATAGAAAGTGGACGTTTAGCCATTGATTATTCTACAGACAAATTAGTTATTTGGGGAAAAGAAAACTTGTTTAACACTGGTTGTGTGTTTGATATTGAAAACAATAAGAGAGTTTTATTGTTCTGTAATAAATCTAATAATCCATTGGACAGTTATACACCTTATTTCATGTCTAAAGATGAATTAATAGTTCTAAATTCAGAAAATGGATCATTTGACTTATATGACATAATTAGTGGTCAGCATATAAAAAATATCGATTTACCAAGTAAGTGTTTGATTGTAATTACTTGCAACCATTAAAAGATTTTAATAATTTTGTTTGAAAATATTTAATTATTTTAGTTGTTGATTGTAATGCAAAATGGTTTTCAAATACCATGTATACTAGTTCTAAAGAAACAACCACTTTCAATTTAACATTAATTTCTAATTCTGGAACTTTCTTAAATTATGATTTAAGAAATTTAAAAATACCAACAATTCATCAGAAAGAATTGTTTCCAAATTGTGATAATGTTATAAACATTTGTTTCGATCCGACAAGTCCACATAGAAATGCGGTCAGTGGATTTGATGGAAATGTGTATATTTTAGAAGAATTGGATTTTAGTAGTAATATGAGTCACATATTCAAACATGAAGGACACATGTTCACTGAAGATGAAGGATTATGTCGGAATAATATTACAAGTAGTAGTTTATGGCTACCTATGTGTGGAAGTAATACACTATTATCTGCAGCTCATGATGGGTCAGTTCAAGGATGGCAATATATTTCATAAAAAAAAAAGAATAAGTAAATTGTAACTTCTACTAATATACCTTAAATCTGATATATATTTAATATTTTATTGACAACAGATAAATTAATTATTTGTTTCATTTTTAATTGTATTACATGTTCTTATCTTTTTTGGGCTGTCGCCAGACACAACAAGTATTGTCTTTGGAAGCAGTCAAAATCATATCTCCTAAATAACTTATTTCAGCTGAGAATACATGATTAGTATGTTTCTTTAATGTTTGTAAACATTCTCCAGTGTCTGTATCCCAAAACATTGAAGTACAGTCTTGTGATGCAGTAAGCAGATGATGTCCAGCAGGTTCCCAAAAAACCTACAATTTTAGTACAATTGTATTAACTATACATAGCTATTTTAAATTTAATACTTTTGACACTTCTTCTGTATGTCCAATCATTGCAGTCATTAATTCACCATTGTTGGCATCCCAAATACATGCACTGCAATCGCTGCTCGCTGTAGCTAATCGACGACCAACCAAATCGAAACAAATATCAAGAACCTAAAATGAACATGAACTTATGATTGCTATTGATCTGAAATTAATATATTTTTAATTTTCACCTCGTCTGTATGACCTGTTATTGTATGTTGACAGCTATCAGTCCTCCTTACATCCCATAACTTGGCCGTATTATCCAATGAACTGCTTGCAATCATGTAACAGCTAAAATTGTAGCGACAAGCGGTCAATTCTGCTGTATGACCAGATAATGTAGCGGTACAGCTATGTACAGTGTGTATTTTAAATAAATGTACTTCAGTTTAAACATTTCTCCTTTGTACATACCTACATGTACGGATGTCCCACAGTTTGATTGTGCTGTCAAACGATCCTGTGATTACCATTGTTCCATCTCTGTTGAATTGATTGGTCACCACTTCACCAGTATGTCCTCTAAGAGTGGCTATGTTTTGGCCTGAGAATAATTTATAAATACTGGTAGGCATATGATATATCTGGTTTTTATTGCTTATTATGCTTTTCTATATTTCTTTTAAAATAATAAAGGGTACTATTGTTTTATCCCTTATAAGATTACTAATCTTTTAATTTTAAATTCTCAGCTAGTTTATTTTATGAAACTGTCATTGAATATCTGTATAAACCTCGTTATTTGGTTTATTGTAAAAAATTTACATGTGATTGAAAATAAGTTAAAATAATAATTCTTTAGTCTTAGAATAATGAGTTATGCACACTATGTATATCAAAACAATTTGGAAATGACAAATATTCGGTTGCTTGATGCTTATACCTGCTAGGCAGTTACCTACCGCTTATAAATCAAAAATGAACTACAGGATTAATAAACAACAATTTTATAATTTTCAATGTTTGAAAACAACATTCCTCTCGAAATAATCTATATACCAGTAGTAGGCAAAAATAAATCAAAATTATGAATAAAAATTAAAGCATGAATACGAGTAACTGATTAGAAATGTTGTGAACAAAGAAAATTATTTTGTTTTAAACAGTTTTTATGGTGAATAAAAAATTAATATTATTTTGAATAGTTTCACTTGCGTATAAATCGATTATTTCCAATAAACTAATTAAAAACAAATTGTGAATAATATTCAAAGAAAAAAAATAAGATTAAATAACATTTGGACAGCGAGTGGTTAGATTAACCCCTCCATCTGTATCAATATAGTTTATGACATTAATATTTAATATGGAACGCTTAACACACCGATTTAAATGTTGTACAAATTTGGAATTTCAATTTGTCCACGAACCGTTTGAGATGAACACGATACACGTAAACGCTAGAACGATGTATGACAATGAACTAGAATGATCAAACGAAAAATAAATGAATTAGGAATAATGAATCATTCGCGAACATCAATGCCCAACTCTAATGGATACGTCGCAAGTGACGATAGTGTAAGTAAATTTTTTTTTTTTGCTATTCGTGCAACCTAGGGGATTCTAATTTCGGGACGTAACGCGTGGATGAACGCGTGCGGTTACTTCGTACGCGGCTGGTTTTTCGCGTTGCTACGTAGAACGGCGTGCAATTATTTTACCCGTGGCGGCGCTGAACAATCTGGTCGTTCGGTCCATCGACGATGTGGCCACCACTTGCCGGGGCGCGCACACGTCCACCGCGACCACTTCGGCCGAATGTCCGCTCATGGCGCACAAGCACTCGCCGCCGTCGTCCAGCGACCATATCCGCGCGGTCTTGTCGAACGATCCGGTCAACGCTCTGCGGAAACTCGTGTTCAGAACCTGTACGTCGTACGTCGGGTTCACGGTCAAGCGCGCGATCCTAAACAAACCCCGGGGGACGAACAAAAGGCGCGGGCGGATATTCATTTTTGTTCTAGTTTTATTCGGTCTGAAATCCGTGTAGAAACATCTACACTCGCAATGCACAAGGGAAAGGCGTAAGGCCTCGTGTACATTGGTGAGCGGCGAGCGTCGGAAAAAAAATTTAAACCCATATAATTTAAACCAGAGTGTGTACATTGATTACTAGCGGTGAGCGGTAGCGGCGCGGCGCGTCACAAATCAAACATGTTTGAATTTTGCCGCTCGCCGCTCATGCGAAATATTTATTATATTTATGATATTTTATATCCAATGTAAAAATAGTCTCGATTATTTAATTTCTGTCCTGGGGATGAACATCAAAACGTTTAATTTGCTATTTAAAAAATTGTACTCAGTTTCCCAAATAATAATAATATGTGTTCAATGGATTTCTGTTATCGACTTGTTCACTTTTTTTTTTTTTTTTGTTCACTTGTTCACTTTTTTTTTGTCAGATTATTATCAGTATAGGTTCAAAGTGAAAACATTATTATTTCTGAAGTCCAAACATGACCTTCCCTGTGGGAAGATAAAGAAAAATCACTCGGAACATGCCGAGATGCGTGAACGCCGACTCTTTTTTAAACATTTTACTTCGTAAAAACGGATTGTCTAAGATTAAAGAGAGACGTTCCACTGTGATGAACGACATTCTCACAGAACAGATGAACTACAACTGTAAAAATTTGACAAATATCTATTTGTCGTTGAATGAAAAACAGCATGCCGCTGAAAAATAACGCTCCTCAATGTATACACATAGCCGCTCGCCGCTCGCCAATTTACACGCGGCCTAAGGCGATACAACTACCGACAAATGTGGAGCCGGGAAAGGATTGGTACCAAATGTTTTGGTTTCGTTTATTTTTTGTTAAACTTTCACCCAACCCATTGCCGGAAACGAGTAGTATGTATTTGAATTGTTCTGTCAACATTTTTTTTTTTTAGTTACAGGGTAATTGAAATTTTCGAGGTAGAAAAACATGGTCAAAATATCGATTTTACCGTGTTTCGAAAAAGTGACATTTATGAAATTTTCTGAATTTTTGTGATTTTACGCGGACAAATCGAGACCATCTTTTTCTACCTCAAACATTTTAATCTCCCCGTAGTAAAAAAAAAAAAAAAATGGTGACAGAACGTACAAATACATACTACTGACACGTGTTTACACGTATACTAGTACATTGTTATAATATTATAAGCAGTGGCGTGGCGAATTCAAACATTTTCAGAGGCAAGTATATTAGTATATCCAGTTATTGGATACTGTCATTAGTCTATAACAATATTAAAATATCTTTTTGTGTGTTATTCACCTAAATTCTTAATTACGGATGTAAATGATTACCCATCCACCCGATGATACAACCCCAAAAAAAAAAAAAAACTCTGTAAAACAGAGATTACCCCCATCGCCACGCCGCTGATTGTACGCGAACGCGAATTGCGCGCGACCGCTGCTGACCACGCGCAAAAGATGCTTGCCTTCCCGCGACGGCCAGCGACACCGAGTACACCGCGTTCTCGTGCCCGACAAGCGTCAAGTTCTCCGCACCCGTCCGGGTGTTCCAAATTCTGCACGTCCGATCGTAGCTTCCGGTGGCACATCTGCAGCATTAATAACGACAATGTTACTTACAGCGCGGATCGGATCATCGCCGCGCCGTAGGCGTAACGACGATCTAATAATATACTCGCGCTGTTTTCCGCAGCAACTCGACCTGCAGTGCCATAACCATGCCCGTACGGACTACAGTGTTCCACGCGGGGATTATTGATTTATTTTTACGTTTTCGTTTCAAATGTTCAAGCGTCAACGGATCGGTCAGAAAACACGCACGCATAATATTATAGCACCTTTATCGGTGTCCGTTTTGGGAACCTATGTTCAAATGTGAAATTCCTCTGAAAAAAATTTAACGAACACATGTCTCAGCCGAGTCAATCTGGGAGTGTTACAATACGCAATTTTTAGATCACGAAAATACAATTGTGTTGCAGAATTTTTAGTGCAGTTATGCAATATGATATTGATCATATTTCAGGATATTTTCCTAGAGGGGAGAGGATCTAGTTACTAATATTACTCCAGAGAAACAAAATGTACGTACTATTATAGTTATAATTGTAAGATGGATAAAATAAGGATACAATTTTACTTCCATCTTAAAAAAAGTTCGAAAATTCATTAAAGACAATAATGATATTATAATTGTGAAATACTCGTAGGAGTAAGAAAGAGCTCATAGCTCGGAGAGGATCCATCTCCATATCCTCTCCCGTAAATACGACACTGTCACATGATTAAGCGGCATGTTTTGTACAAAACGGAAATGTTATTTTTACCCAAAAAAAGTACCTAACACGGCTTCGTCCGAAAGTTAACGCACCGTTGCCGATCATTGAATTATTAATCTTTAAGTAAAAAAATTCAAAATACGCAAAAGTGTGCAAATTCATCAAGTCCCCGGGCCTCATGTTTGTTAGTATGTAGGCCTGTCAACAATTTAGGGACAATGTAAACGACCTTCTTGCGGATAAATCGTTTTTCTACGACACGATTGCACTGGCTTAGTCGCGGTCGTCTGCGGTGCGGAGTTTGTTTCGTTTTGAGATTCTCACATGTCTCCGTACTTGTCGACGCACACGTTTGTTATCGGCAGCGAATGACCACCGCTCAGGGTCCGGTCGAGGCGGAACGACGGCGATCCGGTTACATCGCAACGATCCCTGCAGTGGTCGGACGATGACTTGTCTCTGAGCTTACGCAACAGCGCTACCAGCTGAGGCTGTACCCCGGGAGTAATCAACGGTTCGTCGACCGCGATCCGAGCGGCCAGTGCCTCCACGTCGGTCCTGCAGTTAACCATTTTACAGGTTTATATTACGGAAATATCGAAATCATTGCGGTTAATGTAAACACAATATTAGTTCGTAACACCGGCGTATAAGTGGACACCCACGGTTTGGGTGCACATTTTACCTGGTAGGTCATAGCCCGTAGGCGTTAGTACCCAAGAATGTACCTATAGTTGTTTCGATTTTTACATCGATTCGTTTTCAAAAAGTGTTCGCCACCTGTGACATTAAACCGTTTTCGAAATATTTATCGTTTTATGAACTTTAATACCAGATAGAAAATATTTAACAGGCAAATAAAGACCTACCTATTTATATACAGTAATGTTTTTAATTTATAAATTAATTGTTCACTGATTGGTATGAAAATTCAATAGTAGGTAATTTACGAATAGTATTACGTAAGTATGGTTTGGTATACCTACTCAGTCTGCACTTTATTATACAGAACTAGTAGGAGTATTTATATTAGAACTTGTAAGTTTGAAGTGAAATCACGTCACAATAAGAAAAAAATTAGTATAACATTTTAACAATACTCTTAATAATCAAGTATCCATGTTTTGGTACGCATTTCAATTCAATATTAGACTATCATAATAAATAATTTAGATAGGGAAATAAGTAGTTATCTACCTACCATAAGACGAATGAATTACAAGTCATAGTCACTTATATTAGTTTTAGGCAGGCGCGGATACAAAGTAGGCTAAAGCTCACTCCTTTCATAAACCCTAGGTACTTATAATATTTCAAATTGTTATTATTAATTTATTTGCAATTAATTAATTAGTGTAAAGATGAGCAATACTATACTTATAACATATTGTATTGCTTATTGACATTTTGGATTGATTAATAATTGTTATTATTTATATAGTCTTAACTTAGAAGGATAAAAACAAAAGATTCGTCAAATTAATTTGCTATCAAACTGTAATCATTTTATCAATTACCTACCTATTAAATATTTTGCACTCTTGTTATTATATAATGTAAGCAATAAAAGACAATTTTGTTATTGTTATTTTTTTATTATTTTATGATATGCATGTTTGATTATTATTTGATTTACTTTAAAAACTTAATTCCTACTATCTACTTGAAGTATATTTTTTCGTCTAGTTCTATTATTTTATTTTATTTTTTTAATTTCTAGATTCATGCCTGGTTATAGTTATTTTTATTCTTTGTTTGAAAACTTGACAATGAAATACTAGAGTACTTAACTACTTTATAGAATATATTACCCAAGTCATTTTAAATAAGTGTTATAAATAAAATGTGAAAATTTGGTCAATTTATTTTCTTTTTATTTAATCATTAAAAGATTAAAACAAAGCAAAATTGTGTATTTTCACATACATTGATGATAAGTGGTAATATATGAATTATATTAATATTTGTGTAATATATGATAGGTAGGTAATTTAATGAACCCACATTTAATAAATGTTAGAATTTGTTTATATTAATTATTACCCTATGAGAAAAGTGTACCATTTCATGAAACAAAATTTAGCAAAAAATAAATGATAAAATAGAATTTCAAATATTTCCTTTTGGTTGTGTACAATTATTTTAATACTTTATGCTATACAGAAATTAAGAATGTTGTAAATTTTAACCAAATTACATAAATGATTTGTATAAAGTATAAAACTAATTTCAAACTTACTCTTGTTCAATATCAAACAAATCCAAAAGCTTTTGCTTTGTTTTTCTTTGCTTCTGATATTCAAAAACAATACCTGTATCAATAACCATAACTTATAAACATTAAACGCTACACACTGCTACACAAAAAAAAAAATTACCTGGAGGATAGTATCTAATATAAAATTTATTTAATTTCATATAAAACTTTTAAATAAAAATAATGTATAACTTGATTTGTAAACCATTAAGGGTAAGTGCTGTATCCAATTTTTCTAATGTTGCCATGGTAACATGATGTTAGATCTAAACGACATTGGTTTTTACCGTTCAGGACTTAGTTAATTCTTGTAAACTATAGTTTTGTTAATAACTAGTATTAAAATCATACAATCTATAAACATTATAAAAATAATCAAAATCATGATAAAACTTATAGAATAAAATGCTGATAAAATTATAACACAAGGATCATTATGTAATATATATATTTTTCAAAACAAAAATAAAATGTTATAATTACACGAATAACCTGTCATTGAGATGGATTTAAAAGTACAATTAAATGTTAACAGGAGATTTCTTTCAATGAAAAATGAATTAGCGATTCACAGAACATCTAATGAGAGGGCTGTGATGCATATTTTTTTATTTGAACCAATACGAAATAAATTTGATCTATTCCGTGAAAGGAAGGACAAATTAATTTTTATAACATTTGAACAATACTTAATACTACTTATTTATAATATACTTTTTTTAAATTTTATCACTAAAAATAACTGATTTATAAACTAAATGCATTTTATTTAGTTGTAGAACTAACAGCATTTGATTGATCAATAAAGAATTTTAAAACATCGCAACAATAAACATACAATTACAGGTTATAAAAATTAGACAAAATATTTCATAAAATGTTCACAACATTAAAAAAGCTCATAACGTATCACACATAACAATAATAATTTTAAATTTGCAATAAAGTTTAAAATAAAAATAAATGGTACATATGTAAATAGGAAGAAATTATTGTACATAATAAAAACAATTTTCCACAAGTGACGATGTATCACAAATATTGCCAACATTATTATAATTCAAAACAAATAAAATATTGAAAAATCAATACACATTGATTGAAATTATTTAACACTCTTGGCAATCTTAGCATTTTTTTTTGATTCGTTTTTCAATGTTTTCTTAATGTTTTGATCAGCTTCTGTTAATTCATTGAACTTACGGTTGGCTAAAAAATATTGAATCAAATTAACTATAATTCAAAATATCATAATTTATAGGCTCATACCAGCATTTTTGCGTTTTTTGTTCGTATTATCATTACGTGCTGTTTTGGGTTTGGTTTTCAGCAATCCTAATGAAGCTGTTATATTAAGACTATAGGCTTTTTGTTCATTAAGGTACTCATAAATAATCCAAAATTGAGTAGCCAATGCACTGATAGAACATATTAATTTGAAAATAGGAGTGTTGAAGTCACGTAATTCTCCACTGTACTCTACCCCTTGAAGACCATACCACAGCATTGTTTGTGACAAGATCAAAGTCAACAGTTGGACAGCAAAGAAGAACAAGTTGTATACATTTTGGGCAACTAAAAACATTGAAATTAATTAAATTTAAAATAATGAATTATTACACCAAGATTATTTACATTGAACTTTTTTGCTATCTTCTTCCTTTTCGGTAATTTCAACTAGTTTTACAGTATGGTTGACAAATCCAGAAATATAATGTAACAACAGTACAACAATACCAATACGTTGGAAACTATAGATTAAAAAAAAAGAAAAAGAAATTAGATAAATTAAATACAATTTGGTTATCAAAATATGTATTTTAATTACTTAGTTATATATAAAAATGAAATAAATGCTAAATACAGCACAGAATATTTCACTCTACTAAACATATCCTCTTTTTTAATTTTTTGGAAGTACAATTCTGGCATAATATGAGCCCAGTAAGCAAATTGAATTATGTAAAAGAATTTTGTCGAAAATGGCATAGCATCGTATGGGTATCCTGTCCATAATAATGAGAGATCAGCTAACCAATTTTCTCTGAAAAAGTATTAAAAATATTAATTATTCTATAATTAAAAATTAAAAAGTCATTAAATTCAAAATTACATAATACTGTTTATACAATTCTTACTTTATGACAATATCTAAAGCCCAAATCATAGAAATTGCATTGAACACTATTAACTGTCCAGTTTCATTGAATTTTGAGTTCTTTGACTTCGATAAATGTAGCTTACGACAGATTTTCTAGAATTAAAAATTTGTAAAATTTGAAAAATTACTAACTAAAATTATTTGTTATAAAAATAAAAAAATGACACTTATGAAAAGTAAATGTAATTAGTGGTTTTATATTTACACCAATTATAAGAATTGAGTATATTTTAGAATTTCATTATATTTGTTGGTAAAGTTAATGCATCTCAACACAAATAATCCAATCATTTATTTTCAAAAATGTTTTGTTTAACAAAATAATTGGTTGTTAAAGAAAATGAAGTGTTTTTAGATTCATATAATAGTGTGAAGCATATTCTAATCAATATAAATAAGTGATATTAGTAAGTCATTATATAATAATAATAAGCTTGATTGAGGGGTAATACCTAGGTATGGTTGAAAATCCTTAATTTGTTTATTTTACTTGCATTATAAAACTAGACACCTATAAATGTATTAAAATTTATGTGAACATCTTAATTTATCAGAAAGCATAAAAATTATTGAATCAGAAAATCGATAAGTTTAGATTTTGCATAAAATTCTTTAAATAAAATGTACAGACTATAAATATTTATTTATTTGGATTAAACGGGTTTGATAACCCAATTACAAGTGTAATATTAGTCAATAGTGTAAGGTTCATATAGCATGTGTAGTTATATTATATAATTATATTAAAAAATAACTACTATATTACTACTTACATCTAAAATGTATTCTTGAATGATGGCATGAAATATGATGCATATGAGGAAATAGAAGAAGATGGCGAACAAATCCTTCAGACCGGTACCATATGTTTGCAAAACATTGGGTTCGGTGGCTTGGCCGTATTGGAGGGCTACGAATAACGACGACACTGGCGAGGTCAACTGAAAAAGGCAACAAACATGAATTAGCAAGACGTAACACATCGCGCGGACGTGGCCATACACTCACCTGGACCATGAGACCGATGACGATGACCATAGCCACGCAGGACACGATGTCCGCATGGTTCTGGATGACGAACTCATGGCTGAGTATGGGCAAGTTCTTGTTGGCGGACTTCCTGCCTTTGATCGGGGCCATTTTCCGTGGTCCGGGACGAGCTGTCTGTGTGAATCGCGGTCCGTGCTGGTGCCACGTATGTGGGTTCGCGTGTGTGCCGTGTACCTGGTGACGGTGGTGGAAAGCGTCGGATTCTGAGTAGAACACGGTACGTGCGCGCGTGACGGATCGCGGTGGCAGACTACATCGAGAACACTGGAAAACGGTCACCCGGATCTGAATGTGTGGCAGTCGCGTTGGCCGTTCACAGGTTGCTGATGTGTCAATAACGTTACAATACACCTGTCGGCGTGTGTTTACATCTTTCCCGTTATTGATAACAAAAGATAACGAGTGGTATCTACGTGGTCGCGTTCGATGGTCCTGGTTGTCGATCAACGCCGACCGCTTCCGAACGCACCCGTCGCATTCCGATAACGAGTTGACCGCGTAGTCACAGCACTTTCTGTTGTCACAGTTATCATATCTAATGGTAATTTTGGAGTAACTTCTGTGTTAAAAATTTCAGAAGAATAATTTGCGTTTATTAGATATGGTGTTGTTGACAATAGATTTTGATACAAACTGTAATTTATTTGAGATGACGGGCAAATGGGATGCCCAGACATTGGAAATAAAGATGTAGCCGATGTAGGATTATTGTAGCTATTTGCCTCAGGCTTCTGGTTTTCCATTATTTATTGCATATCGATGTCCTGAACAGTAGAAAATATTTTGGATTTTGCCGAATTCAAATAGTATTGTGTAAATGTCTTCAACGTTACACTAATACCATTCAAAAATGAATCAACTGGATCAGCGCTTGTTGACTTTTCTTTTAATTCTTTCTCATTCTCTTTTATAAAATATTTCAGGAGTATCGAAGAAGCAGATCCAACTGGTTTTTCTTCGCAACGTTTCTTTATTTTACCTGATGCACTACGGTTAACTGCTGAATTTAGGAAATCAGCTGCTGTATCATTTTCTGATATGTCGAGTTTGTCAACAACATTTACTTCGAACGATTCATCTTGTCCATTTTCCACATTTCCTAAACCTTCATCATCAGTATTACTTTCTTCATAATTTATATTAGATATAGTGTCTCTTTCTTGGAAGAAAGGCTTCAAGAAACTGAGTTGGTCTTCATATTTGTAGTTTTTCATTTTCTTCGCTGCTTGTCCACTGACTGTAAACTTTTTTTTCAATGATTTACGGTACTGGTCTCTAAGATTTGTCCTCCTACTTTTACACAAGGCAGCTAAAATATAAAATATTAATATTATCAATACAATTTTAAAATGGCGACGTTTGACAACTTTAATAAACATTTATAACTATTTTGAAATGTACAAAGAGCAATAACTTATTTTTGAACTATAGATAATATTAGATACCATATTATAGCAAACATAAGTAATATAAAATTAAAATAATATTGTATAACTACAATTCCTTAATTTTATATTTAATGCTGTACAATATTATATCATATTAGAATAATATACCATGTTAATTAATATAATATTTATATTGCCATGTAATAAAATCAATGTAATATTATATTATTGTGTATAGGTATTATAGGTACTGTATAGCGTAAGTATACCCAGTATAAGTAGATCTAATGATAGTTACTAGTTTTAAATAATAACCTATATTTTTAAATATTTTATATACTGTTTTCTATAATGAACAAAAATATTAATATCATATTAACTTTATTAAAAATGTTTTTGAGTATAGTTCCAATAGTCAGTAAAATATAACTTAACATATTTTATAATTTATAATAAGTTCTGTTAAATTGTATATGATATGTTATTTAACTGCCAATATGTTAGTCGGTGCAAATCGAAATTGTTTAGCCAAAGTCATGTTTCTCCTACTATTTTTCCCGGTAGGGTATTTACATATATCCGATACGGACCGGGACGGGTAAATTGAATCCGGGTTGGCCGAGAAAATATCGTCGCGATTTATATTTTTTTTCCCGGACACCACCCGGCCATCCCGGATCGGACCCGTTCCGTCCATGTGAGAATAGGTACATTTAAACAAATGTCAACGATCATTTTTATTTTTGCCGTCCCGGTCGGCCCGGACCCGTCCCGTGCCCGTAACGGACATGTGGAAATAGACCTTTAAGGTTTTATTTTTAGGAAAAATTATTATTAGAAATCTACGGCAGAAATTTATCAAACTACATTTACCAACTTAAAATGTGTTATTTTAAAAACATTGAAAATGTATAGCTTAAATCCGGAATTTATTTATTCTATAACAACGGATAATGGAGCGAATATGTTAAACAATAACCCAGAGACATTACCTTTAATCATCAATGATTTGGGTGCAACAGTTATAACATCTGAAATATTGAGGGGTATGCGATGTGCTGCTCACACTTTACAATTGTCTATACCATATGTATTTAAAGTAAAAAGAGTAAAATCAATTATAAAAAAATCACGGAGATTAGTAAAGACGTTGAGATTACCAAAACATTTGGAAGCCCTCGAAAATATGAATTTAAAACGGCTTGTAATCGATTGTGTAACTCGATGGGGATCCACATATGATATGTTAGAAAGCCTTTTAAGATTTCAACAGTTTTGTCTGGTGTTTGGAAACCATCAAATGACATTAAACGTAGACAGTGATTTTTGGACAACTATAAATGACCTGAAAATTGCTCTTGGACCAGCTAAAATAACTAGTCGTTTATTGCAGGCTAAGCAATTATACTCTGGAGATTGTTTACTTGAGTGGAAAAAATGCATTATTAACACAAGGAAAATAAGTAATTATTACAACATTATTAATTCAATATTTTGTATAAAACAAAGTAGTATTTTTATTTATTTTATTTGTTTATTTGTTTGAATTTACGGGTTTGATAACCCAATTACAAGTTTAGTATTGATACAAAATGTGAGGTTCATACAGCACAAATTCAATATGTATAAAATAGATTACAAATTAATTATAAAATAACTTACTCTAGTAATAACAAAATACTCGTAATAGATATTAAAAAAACAAAAAAAATAAAATATAAACAGTAATAACAGATAGCTAGTGTTATAATAAATTATTACTCACTAGTCTTTAGTTATTATATAGGTAATAAGTTATTACCAAATACCAATACCATCTAAATCATCTCTTTATTTATTTTAAATTGATATTTACATTTAATTCACATATAAGATTAAACAATAAAAAAATGTTTATTACATGCGAGGACTACATTGGTTTTAAAATTGTCAAAAATAAATTATCAGCAATTACATTATTTATAATAGCTGAAGCTTCTTTCGAAGTCACATAATATTATTGCGGTATACCCTAAATCCTTATCTTAGTAATTACTTATTAGTAAAAATAGAACTAGAAAATGCTATAATGTACAATAATTAGATTTAATTTAAGTTTTAGTTTTTGATATTGAAGTATCTACATATTGTTTTTGAATAATTTAAAAGCCTAAATGGTCAGATAATAATAATTTTGATTCATAACGTTATTTTTAAAGTTCAAAGAACGGTTAATTGTGATGTTCTCTGTGTTAAAGTTCGAAGAACGTATTAGTTTATTACATTTTTCGTGTGATTTTTTAATGAA
>JASXSY010003222.1:0-39278 GCA_034509805.1 Sipha maydis
GTACCTATATCTATTTTTATTATTTATAATATATTACTATAAAATATGTACATACAACTAATATCCATTAGCTACATTTAGTCGATTTGATTAGTATAACATTTTCTTATAATATAATTCTTAATTTAATAATTTTAGATTTTGTAATTTAATTTATTCGTGGTAATAGTTTAATCTTTTTATTTGTCTAATAGTTTTAAAGTTACTAGTGTACGGTGTTTATTTAAGCTATTTTAATTGATATTGGTTTTTAGAATAATATGATCTTTAAAAATATTAAGAATGGGTTTATGTTAGTTAAAATTTAAAATCACTAAAAGTTGTGTGTAAAAGTATTTCATGTTTTAATTATGGGCTTTTGTTAAATAATTAGTATTAATTATTTTTTCTAAATAATATATATAATAGTTATAAATAATTTTTCAATGATAAAGTACCTATCAATATATCTTAAACATAATGTATACCTACCACAATTTATTAAGTATTCTTGTGTCTTGTGACTAATATTTTATTACTTCTTCAATAAATGATGACGTGAATATAATATTAAACCATGAACCCTGACCCGAAATACAATTTGCGCTTTATACATATAAAATATTTCAAATAAACCTACATAGGTATGTGTATAATATTATATTAACCATTCTATTAGTCTATAATTGACAATGGTTAACAGTGTGTAATAATGATTATACTGTAATTACATTAAATAACATTTTTATAAAAATAACATACTCCTTAAGAATACTATAAATTCACATTTTATTAATATTGGTCTATAAAGATTGAACGTTTTTATAAAATGTCATTTTTATTTGCATCTATAAAAATATACTATTAGAAAAATAAAAAGGTGGGATAGAAATTACGTGTCTTGAAAACGTGATTTCTAGATATTTTATTTAAAAACAAGGATGAAATTGAAGAGTTAGACCTTGAAGTATTTAGGCATGTAATTTTGTGCGCTCTTGATAAATATGTAAAACTAAAAGCCCGTTCTCTATTTCAAGGTAACGACGCGGTCAATCTACGCATTTTAGATTTCGACCAAGAAACTTAAAATATAAGAAAACATGATCTCTAATAATTCTTTGATATATGAAGAAAATAATAAACGACTTTGTCTTAAAGTGAAAAAATGTATAAGTATATATTATATTATAATGTAGGAGTACTAGCTCTATTACTCTAATTTATTTATTTTTAGATCAGTCAATTTATTTTTATCAAAATTCAAATTGTATTAAATTTGTTGATAGTATAAGTATAGATTTTTTTTTGTAATGGAGTTACTTAAATCTAATTTTAATACATGGTTAACTTTACTTTATTCTAACTTAGTCTAAATTAAACTTTAAAATCTTGTTAAATAATTTCTTTCTTTTTTTGAACATTCAACAATTTTATATTCTAATAAACTGAGATTTTTTCAAAAATATTTTTGCATGCAATGTTTTATGATTGCCCATAAATTTAAAGACAACTAAAAAACAAGAATTTTATTATGATTTGTAACGAAAATTTTCATTCTCTAATTATAAGCGCTATATGCCATATATAACTTATCTTTGGCAGTTATATTTTAATTTTCTTATAGTCCTGAATATCATTATACATATAATTTTTTTATTTTGTGTGAATTGTCGAATTCTCAACCTAAATACGAATCACTTATAGCTCCTAAAAATAAGAAATCGCTTATGTATAATGTTCTCGTTTTATTCGACCCAGGTGCATCTATTTAATTTATTAATGTTTGATGTTATCCGCGTTGGCCATTGTTTTTTTTTTTTTTGAGAAGACTAAAAAGGAAGAGTTAACCCACAGGTTTTCTATTCATTATCGCGTTTTTCCCAAGTGTTGATGATTCGTATAACCCATATTCATTAATGTGTGTGGGTTCAAAGATGATTATTCCGTTAGATATGTGTTAAAACTTTTGTGTGGGAATAATACATAGTGCACTTATTTCCTCTTGTTAGAGGTTTTTGAACTATAAAATTACTATTTTATTACTATAATATGCGAATAATATTTAATAATTATGATTATTCAGTATTACAGCTATCGATTTCCAAAAAAATTTTCGAAGTATTATTATCTTTTATTTTTCTAGAAGTAACGGTTTGATAAACTATTAGTATTTCGATGAATGGTATATGTTCTTACGAAAACTAATCAGTTTATAAATATATAGTTTTATGTAATAGAAATTGTATAAAATATTTAAATATAATTGATTAAGTTCTATTGGTTGTTTTTCTATTGCATATATAATTGTAAAATTCAATTTTAAATAGCCAATGTGTTATAAAAATATACATACAAATTACTTTACGATCTGGTATTATCAAAATATTAAATTTATGTTTACAGTTTTATATTGACTTAATTGAAAATATTTCTTAGTTAATATGAAATGTTATTTTGGCAATTATTTACGTGATTAATTTTCCTATTAAATAGAAATTGAACATTTTTTAAATAGTTTGTTCGTAAAATATGAATGTAATTCTTCAAATTTAAATATGAATGTTCTTATTTAAATTTACTTCGCGTATTTAAAAATAATAGAAAGAAGTCACAGTCTTGATATTTGCAAAAATCTGGTTTGTTTTTTTTCTTGTTTAAAAATTGAAGTAATCCTGCAGATTATTATTGAATTAGGTGTATTAACGTGTATACCTGGTTAATTGGAAAATGTGACGTAAAGTAATGCTTTATTCATTTCATGAATAAAATGATTCGCTAAAAATACATGGTAATATCTATAATTACTTGTATTCCATTGAATTTCGCAAGTTGTTATTTCTTTTTTCGAATATTAACGATGTAAACAATTATTATTTTCGCGGTGCATGTATTATTATTTACATGATATGAAATCGTATAAAAATGATAAATACCGATTAGTCGTCGGGCGCAAAGTTATGTGCATTTAAGACCGACCGTATTATAGTATACACTCGTCATCATCTCGTGTGACGCGCATATAAATATATATTTTTATAATATCATAACGGTTTTAGTCATATAAATAATACGTGTATAATAATAATAATAATAATATATGCATTCTCGGCAAGCGTCTGGTCGCTGTTGGTGGTGGTGCCGCTGCTAACCTAATAATCGGTCGTGTGTAGTAGTTGCCAAACGGAAGAAAGGAAAATAAAATAAATCATTTCCACCTCGCAAACGATCTTTTTTTCACAGCGGCCAGCTGGCCACGTCGAAGGCGACGATATCGGCTGCAGCGGCCCTCGCCGATCCGCCTCGTGAAGGTTGTGAAAATCGTTTTAGTTTTTTTTTTTTTTTTATCTTATTATTATTTCAATCGACTTTTTTCACGCTGTCTTTTTTTTCGGTTTCTTTCAAACGTCGACTGTTCTTCTAATGACAATCCTCGGAACCGACCATTATTGTTGTGATTATTATTATTACTGTGTATTGCACACAACAATAGGTGCATCGTGTCGTCGACGCTACACCTGTTGGTTGTTGCCCGCCGTAACGACGACTTCTTCTACTACCACTACTACTACTGCAATAACAACAACAGCAGCAGCAGCAACAAGAACAACAACAACCGACTGTTGTAACTCGCGTATACCGCCGACTGAGGTGTAACGAAACGTATACTACGTGTACACTAATCGCGAGGCGCATCGACGGCGATGACGGTTGAACCGTAACCACTCGGTTAAAAAACGACGACGACCGGCAGACAGGCAGCAGGCCGTCGCTACCGACGAAAAAAAAAAAAAGAAGGATAAAAAAACAGGCACGCACACATATACACGGCGCGTTACTACACTCTTGTGATGGTTGTTGTCGTTGCTACGCAGAAGAAGATGAAGAGGAGGAGGAGGAGATGGTCTCGGTGGTGGGTAGCCGCTGCTGCTGTGGCGGCGACCGAAGAACAACGGCGGTGCGGCGGCGGAACCTTGAAACCATCGCCGGTCAATGGCACCGGTCCGCCAAGTTCAGTACCACGGGCACTACACTTGCGTGTCCGCCGCCGGTTGTTGTACTCCGTGTGCGCGCGCGCGAGCCCATAGCAATTGTAATGGTAGTAGTAGTAGTAGTTTATGTGGGGTCGTGTGCTCGTGCGTGTGTGTGTGTTTGTGTCGGTATAATGGACGACCGGGCCTTGTACACCGTCCCCCTTCCTCTTCGTTGGCCTCATCAGGTCCTGTACATACGGCGGAGAAGCCCATCCGAAACCCCCTTCGCGATCCGAAGCCTGTGCGACGTCGAACCGGCACACCGTGGCGATCGACGAAATCTCCCAACGTAGTTTATCTCCTATTTTTACAATGATTATTGCTTTTCATTACCTGTTTCTTTAGCCAAAAACGTTGATATATTTACCATGGATCCAACGTGGAACACGCAGGCACCCGTAGGGATCTCTGAGCCTGTAGAAGTGATTTCAAACTAACCCGTCGCAAACGTTTAAAAGTTTTTCTTTTTCCCATAGGTATATTGGTTCAATACAGATTGACGAGTTATAATTTCGGGTTTCCGGCTAAACGTGCTGGACTGTCGTCGGTCACCGATGATAATGGAAATTTGAAACTTGTAGTCTTATACGTTAATTAAATACGATTTTATTTCAATCGTAAAAATAATATTCCCAGAAAGAAAACATTTTGTGAGATAATTGTTATTTTAACTTTGCACGACCCGCTCTATGCAATTAGACGTCACGTAATTCTATGCGGGTTGGAATATTAAAGTATTAGTTTGAAGTGTCTTTGTATACGATTTAAGTAACATGTACATTATTCGGTCGTAGTATACAAAAAACCTGAAGAGAGTTTAGAATTAATGAATAATGAATAAAAAAATGTACTTTTAAATATAAATTTAAAAATAAATATTTTTCGCCACATTCATATGCATGCCCCTTACTATTATGCCGTTTTCTGATATTCGATCCATATTTAATCTAAATTTTACAGTTTTTGTTTGGTATTCAGGTATTTATGTTACGTTTTCAGTAAGTTCCTCCCGAAAGAAACCAAATTGTCAGAAATACGCCATTACGACGACGTGTTGTAATGCGATATCGACTGTGGTTGTCGTACATAATATTTTCTTCATAACGTCGTTTACATAGTATTATAGTTTTTTTTTGAAACGCAATTTTTCATGTACACCGACAAAATGTTATGTTCGGTGCGTACCGACATTTCCCAAACGATGATTAAAGAAATATAATAATAAAACGTTCACTATACTCCGTCAACCGTGGTATACGTGGTAATACGTTATGTTGTTTTCTTGTATGTATTTTACGCGTGTTTGACTTTGAGGAAAAATTTAATTTTACAACATTTTGATATTATACACGACGAGGAATCGTTGTACTTCCGGTTCTCCGAGTATTGGACAAACCAGTTTAACATGTAGAAATATGCAACATTTCGTTCCCATAAGAAGCACGATTGACCATAATTATTACGTGAATTAAAAAAAAAAAAAAAACCGTTTGACCCGTTGAAAATTCTATCTATAATGAGTCCTATGTTTTCAAAATTGTTTATTAATTATTACACTCGTGTATTCTTTGTGGTGTGCGACGTATGCATATTATTTTATATCTTGACGCTAGATTTTGGTTTTTTTTTTATTATAGTTCAAGCGTTACTGCGTGGACGTGTATTTGTTTCTTCCGGCGAAGAAGTTACTCTTTTTACTGTAACTATATTATAATGTCTATTTTATAACGGACCGCTGTAGCGTTAACCAGGCAAGCGGTTTATGTATTATTATATACACTGTTGTTTAAATTTATTTATTTATATTTTTTTATTTTTCTTCTGTGGTAACTTTTTATTGTGTGTCATAAACAAATCATACATACTTAGTAAATATTTTTAACCCTGTTTATTATTTGCAACGATACAAACTACTACACGTCTGTTTCTCGTTTCATTAAGTTCATAATCATGCTCATTATTCTTGTCTTTAAGTGGACGAAATTGATTATTTTTCTTTTATAATTTCAATATATCGTTAAAGTTGACCATATTGTATAAATACGCGACGCAGTAATACTATTATTTATACAATATATTTATTTTTTCTCGGACAACCGTCGTTGATACTTGTTATTCATCCGCCAGTATTTTTAGGTTAATGGAACTTGGAAGTAAATAACTTTTCTAATTCTCATACCATATGCTACATAGAGTACACTAGCGTTTCGCATGTATTTATCATATTGTATTAATTACTCGGCGTATGTCAATGTACGCCAGTGACCTACCACTGAGCCACGGAGGCCACGGGTTGTCCGAAATAGTCTTTGCCTCTTTTGCCCGAAGCACAAATTGACCTATAAAATATGAGCATAACTAACAACAGAGCCGAAACTAAATGGTTCATACTCTCATATCGTTGTATATTAAACATTAATACAAATTACTGTTTCATGTTAAATAAAATAGGTATTAACTTACGTTGTATACATTTTTCGTATACGATTTTCATCCCTATTTTCATTGAATATATCTATAATGTATTTAATCTTGAACAATATTAGTATTATATTTATTTTCATTATACAATATTATTAAACTTTTTATTTTCAAGTTATCAGCAATTTATTTTAATAAAATTTTTTATTGCCGTATTTTTTGATGAAGTTCTTAAAAGTATATCAAGTCGTATAGCCCTTCAATACAAATTATATTTTATCGGTTTTTTGTCTTTCTATTCTTTTTTTCTAGTTAATCTTATTAACCTTCAGTTCTTCTGAACATCATAAAAGAAATATCCAAGAAATTCATTTGCATAAGTTTTATCGATTTATATCGATTATCAATATAATATAATAATATTGATTACTTATGTTTTTTCGAAGCTACGGATTCCCCTAAACTTAAGTGCATTGTGAAAATACTGTTAAAATTCGACTGTTCATTTTTTTCAGTACATGTTGTTCTTTCTATATATTCGTACTCGCTATATGTACTCCGGAGTGCCGTCCATCGTTGATACGCGTTAGAAGTTTGTTGCCCCGCGTTTTTATTGAATTTGTGGTAGTGTCCGTCCATTGTGTCTTAAATATATTTGTACGTTTTATTTTATTTTTTATATTACTCGACGTTGTCACTAATAGCATTTCGGCTGCGACCGTGCGAATTTCGTGTGAAAATAAAAATTATTAAATAATCACGGTCTAAAGAACGTCTAAATGACATCCATATGTCATATTTGTTCCATTACTATTAAACATGTACGATAATAAATTGACATCGTAATATTATTATTGTTATTACCGTGTACCGTTGGTTCATTCACCCGGTCGATGTATAATATTATGTTATTATTACTAATATTATATAGTAAAGAAATCATTCGAGGAATCGGCTCATTTCTCCGATGCAACGCGATTATTACTATTATATGGCTGGTCGGTTGACCCAGAACGAATTATGTCGGCAGTGGTGGTCGCCAAATAACGGTTCTGCCGTTTACGCGTGTGGTTTGGGCTACATGTATATGTATATATAATATGTATACATGATACGTCCGTCCTGTATATTATTGTATGTATTATAATACAGAAGAAAATCGTACCCATGTTGGAGTTTTAAACTGGCTACGGGGAGAGAGAGTAGAGTCCTATATAGTCTTCTTAATCGTTATACATACCAACAGTAAAATTGTTCACTAACCCTAGTTGTTGGTCTTATTTGTTTTTATGCTATGATCAATTTCACCAGTAGTTTTTACTCGCCCCGGTCTTCAGCTGTCCACATTTGTGACCAGTACCTATTAATAATTATTTAATATATCACACAACCATATTACTATGAGTGATACAAACGTTTCATCATTAACGCTATATTCTTTCCCGAACTATTAAACGTTCGAAAATCGTATCTTGAAAAACTAATTTTGTACCCTCCGTCTCTTCTACAATTTAACCTTGTAAAGAAAGGAATTCATAATTATACTTTTGTCTTGTTAAATTTTTGCTCTCTCTAACTCGAAACAATAAAATATATAGTGTTAAATTAATTTTTTTTAGACATTCTAGTTTACATCAATAATATTTTATGTTTCTTTGAACCTCTCAACAAATTATACGTATGTAACTTGTATATTTTTTACAAATTACGATACTCTTTATTGCATATTTAGGATTTATAGCAGGGTTGGCAAGTAATTTCTATTGGAGTCCTAAAGATTAAAATAATAAATCGATGAGATCCAGTGAAAAAATGCACTCTAGTATAATGAAATCTACTATATGCTTTTACAGTAAATAAGTAATAACATAATCAAGTATTGCCTTCCGCGGTCCGGATCCGGATACCGAGGTCCGCCAGTTGCCGACCCCTGATTTGTAGGATATAATGTATTTTTGCCATAATTATTATGAAAAAAAAAATTGATTTTCTAGAAAAACAGTTGAATTAGCATTATGATTTATTACCAAAAAGTATTTATTATAATAAAAAAATTTTGATATTTTTAAGTCAATTTATTTTTCATAATCTCTGGTTGTTGTTTTAAAGAAAATGCTGTGTAATGTATTTTATATATATATTATTATATTTATGCTTATTTGTGTAGACCGGAAGAAGGGAAGGTCGAATTTGTAAACACATTTATTAATATTTCTCTATTTTTTTTGAGGTATTCTTTTATTGTATTATTCGTTTTTTCAAAAACAACAATTGGTCTCTACTGTGAATTACATAAACAAAATCTTTGTTCAAAAACTAGTATTTTTCTCTATTCAATAATATTTATAAACTAATGATTGTTATTTATTCTTTAAAATATTTTTTATTTATATTTCTACATTTTTTACAGGCACATTTTTCATTAAATGATTATTTTATTAAAAGCAAAAAGCAATGCCTATATTAAAATTTTTTTCTAGAGCTACAATCTCAGTTTTTAATGCAATACTCTTAAATAAAGACAAATACGTTTTAGTTTAAGCCTTCATTTATTAGTATAATCTTACAATTATTTACATTTACAACAGAAATTCAAAAAACCCATTACAACTTAAATTATCTTCCTATCATCATTAACATTTAATTATAATTCTCTGTATATATTGGCGGTCAGTGACGTATTTGTATTTCTTTTTCATAAATTTATTAATTTTCCTAATAATAAATTAAATTAATAATAATTGCATAGTGTTCATGTTTATTATATTTACTTATATCAATAAACTTATCGCGACAGTAGTCTACGGAGGAGATTATTTTTGAACACTATAACACGTCATTCCATAAATATATAATCTGCGTAGAGGAAAAAATAAAAAATGAGACATCAATATCTAAAAATCAGTTTGATTTTATGCCAAGAAAATTGACAATGAAGTAATTATTTTGTGTTAGACGACTAGTTAAGAAGTTAAGGGAAAATAAGATAAAAATATGCATGGTGATTATAAATTTAGAAAAGGCATATGACACAGTGCCAAAAGAAATTTTAAAGTAAGCATTAATAAGAAAAAAGGTCCCAAAAATATATATAAATTTGATTCAGGATATTTATAAAGGCTCGAGGACTTATGTTAAGAATTTTTGTAGAGTAGTAGACAATTTTAACATAGAAGTTGGTATGCGGTTAGCTCTAAGCCCTCATTTGTTTTCTGTAGTGATGGATGAAGTTACGAAAGAAATACAGGTCGACATATCATGGTATATGATGTTTGTTAATGATATAACTTTGGTAAGAGAAAATCTGGAAAAAATTAATAATAGATTGACTTTTGACTTTGGAGGAAGATACCAAGAAATTGAGGGTATGAGGAGACCAATAACAATAAACGGTGATGTGATAGGTGAAGTCGAGAACTTGTATATTAATATTACTCTGCACCATAGATAACAATGTATACGTGATACGTCTATATTTTAGATTATATTGCGGGTCACGGGAAAACTAAAACACATTTTTTATTATGTATTTTTTTTAATACTATAGAAGGTATAATCAAAAATGCTTTAGTATGATAAACATGAAGCCGCAGACTATGCAGTGGCATACCCTGCTTACCTTGTGTGTGTGTACGCCTATGATCGAGACTATAATATAGTCCATTTAATATATTATTAGTTATATTATTACTAATATATTAGTCTATTTAATATATTATTATTATTTACACTATATCATTTTTGTTGCTAATACTTGGACATTGAACATTTTTCATTATAAAACAGTGTATTTTTTGTGGAAAACTTTCCTGGAAACACATGTTCGAGTCGTCGGCCAATTTGTCGGTCTGTTCGTAGGCATAATTTAACCTGCGTTTTAGCTAAGAGTGCATTTCACGTTCGTCGTGCGTCTCTAGTGAAATAAATACCATGAATGCATTTCACGCGAGATATCTGTGCGCTTTGCATTTTTTTTTCTTCGAATCGTATATTATAATATGCTTTATGGTATATTTTTTGGATAATTTTAAAAATTACATTGGTTTGACTTATTGTATAATTTATACATATGCGATCGAATATTTAAAGGAAGTTCGTGTAGATATTTTTTGAGTGACTTCTTCTTACATTTGAGGTTCATACACAAATATATATTAAGAAAAATTTAGTATATACAATCATTCAGTCGTACATTTTTCTCTATTGTATATTTTAAGTTATTTTATTTTTGTTACACTTTTTTTTTAATATTGTTTTATAATTTTAATAAAGCTATGTTATTTTTTTTGTATTAAGTGTTACTATAAATATATTTATAAATTATATAATCATCACAATATGATATTTATCAACTTTTTTTTAAAGTTAATTAATTATTTAGTTACTCGTTACATTTCTTTATTGTCCTATATTCTAATTTTTTTATTGCAAAACTATCATCCTTATGCTGTAGTAATTACACCTCCTGCTCCTGTTTGCAACCTATTTCTCTTATAGCTGTCAACCATGGACCGATAAGTACCGTGATTTTAATAGTCATAATGAGCTGTCTTTTGTATTAATTTAATTTTGAGGCCATAAAATTATCAAGTATCGCTCATCTTATTTTTGACTTTTCTTTCATAAAATTACAATCTGTAAACGTAATCATATTAATAGAAGTACATGGTTTATCGCGAGAGTTCAAATAAACGATTTATTTTCATTACTACTGTTAGAATGACAAACAATTATTGTTCGTACACCATGATAAACGATACTCAGGTATATTTTATAATACTCAAGCACTAAAAATATGTAAAATGTTTATTCTGGTATAAAATGATTTGTTAAGTATTACGTATTTTTATTTTATTTTTGCGTTTCAAGTAATATATACATTATATTATATTGTATTTATTGTATACAATTATTTCTTTTGCTACATCAGCACTGTAATAATTAGTATTTTATCAAAACAGTACTTATAAATTTAACATTTTTTTGGTTTATGACGCTTTCGTTTTGAAAACGCATAAAGTTTTCAAGCTATTATTTAACATTCAATAAGTAGAACGTGTGTTTTTCACAGCATTAGTTTTCTACTCTTTTGTTGTTAACTTTATATATATATATATATATATATATATATATGTTAACTCAATAAAAAGAAAATTCAATAGTTCTTGTACACTCTAATTAACAATTTTTATTTCTTACTCAAATACTTGATATATTTTTGTTTTCAAATATTATATTGCACTTTTTGTACGATATCAAACCGCACAAAACATAAAATATTTGGAATACAATATAGAGTCTATATTCTATAATAAAACCATTCGAACATCTGCACATAGAATCATAATAAAATTAATCGCATAGTATTTTATAACTGAGTAAGTTCTTCTTTGTGTAACCGATGTTCAAACGAATTATTTTTAACTTTTATTCTCTGTTCTTATATATTTTCATTTCATTTTGTAAGTGTATCGAAGTCTATTTTTTTGGATATTGTTCATATCCAATTGTATCAATCTAACATGTTTTTTTTTATTATGGATTAAAATATTGATTTAAATAAAACTAAATATTCGTCCGAGTTTTGAACCCTAATCTTGGAATTGTACTCGTGTACTCGCGATAAGGAATATAATATCTAAGTTGTATAAACGTCAAAATATATGTAGTTATTATTATAGTGTATTAATGCATACGCAACAAATTATATTACTTATATTTGAGTGCTTATAGTTTGTGTGTCTGTGTGGTATCTTATTGTTTTTCTTAAATCAAACTGAATTTACCGTGACGTTTATTAAAATAATAATTCAACATTGAATATTCGTGTCTGGTGTGTAGATTTAACATTTTTCTGTTTAAATCATACAAATGACATCCCAATGATCTTAACACCAGCCTTGTGTTTATTTCACTATCCTTGGACACGTTTTTAATCTAGCCGTACCGTTAATTCACCTTAATATCCTAATTCACACTTTTATCGATTTGACACATCTCGTCATCCTTAGTTAAACTCGACATTCTTTAGCATACATTTTATCGTCACTTATACATATATTAAAACACGTAACAAAATGTTTGTGTATCTAACCTGTATATTATATACATGCAATAAATACTGACGGAAGAACCGTTAGAATTAAAAATCTGTTAGTGTACGTGTGTTTAAAAAAATACCGTTCTTTAGGGACTTGTTGTTGAGAAGATTACTTCCTCTCTCCCCCCTCTCTCTCTCACTCTCTCTCACTTTGTCTCTCTCTATCTCTTTCCCTTCTTGTGCTTGTCCTTGAATGAGTTAATACACTTGTCTGTGCTAGATGAGTTTTAAGTAACTTCTAAAGATTTTTATACACGGTACATAATAAGAGATTTTAATTTAAGGACGTCAAATCTAAAATACTTTTCCTAAAATTCAAGTTTAAAATTATTTATGTTCGGTTATTATTAATCACATTTTCTTTATTTTTTTATTATCTTTTTGATTTTTTTACTAAACACATTGTATAAAAATACAAATGTTTTATGGTTTATAACATTGTTTTTTCAGTTTAAAAATGTTTATAAAATTAAATAATTTTTTAATGATTTCACAATCACTGTTTTAAAATTCCATTTATTATGTATAGTCATTATTCATCATAACATGTTTCGGTCATTTTTTCATTGTCATCTTATTATAACATATTTATTGATTTTCTCCTAAATTTTAACTTAAATCTTAATGTATATACTATTTTTTCATTAAAATGTGCATTTTTATTTGCCACACAAAAAAAAAAAACAGGTATTTGGATAAATAAGAATAAACAACATGCTTGTACATTATTTGTAGGAATGACTCCTGGGTTATTTAAAAAAATACTTGTGATAAACATTTATTTTATATCACTTACATGTATGAATTACGCATATTTCTATTTGGTCCATGTTACAAATAAATTTTATAAAAATGAAACTAATTGTATTTTATGTATTTTTATCAAACAAACAGTAAATTAATTAATTTAAAATTTATATCATATCTTAGATATTATTGAATACAGAAGGTTTAAAATAATATCATGAGTATAGTAAAACCAATAATTTCTTCTTTTAGGTACTATACAATTAAAAACTTTTTAATGTTAAATTATTTAAATCTTCTAGGGTATAAACAAGTTTTTTATTGTTTTAGTTATACTGGTAAAACGCAACGAAATAAAATTCAATTATTAATCGTTTTTTATTTAATGAGATATATACAGAATAGGTATTTACTAGGATTGAAACGTATAATGCGGTATAATGTAAAACACGTATTATACGTACTTATAAGACGTTTAGTATATAGCATATAATATAATATAATATCATATAATAATAATTATTATATGCGTTTTATACCGTATAAAAAAATAAAATGACTTATAAACAAAAACACATTTGAATTGGGAATTTCGAAAAGGGCTCATATCTGAAAATTAAAATTTACATCAAACAATTTCGAAAAATAAGATGTTTTTTTCGTCACAATAGAAAACAGATTTGGGCCCTTTTCGCTCAAAAAATATTGGTCTATATGATATGTGTAAATGAAAATAACGTGGAAAAATCGATTTTGATCAAAACTCGAGATGGGCCCTTTTCGAAATTCCCAATTCATTTATAATTTACACTAACAATAATAAAGGAAATATATTTTATAAATAGACAAATGTGGAACTAATATTAATTTAGTTAGTATTTTAGTAATTTATTATTACTAATTATCATTATTGTTTCGTGGACGTATTTATTGTAAATTCATTGTACTTGTAATATTTATAAATTTTAAATATTTTTGACAACATTCAAATTTTATTTAATATCAATATATGTATTATATTCTGTGTCTTTAACTTTTTTTTATTGGTTTCTATTTAAATAGATTAAAAAAATAAGAAAAGATTTTTTTTTGTAACTTATTTAACATATGTCAGTCTTAACTACCCAATATATTTTTACCAAAAATTAAAATTTTAATATCTAAAATAGGAAGTATTCGCAAATCAAATACATTATTCAATATCTGTAATAGCGTAAAATAAAACACAAATATAAACTGAATTAAACCTAGTATATTAAGATAATACAAAAATAATTATAATAATATATCTGTTATTATAAACAATTAATGGCCATATTCTAGTATATATTGATCTTATATGGTTATGTTGTAATGTTATCACCGCCCACTGAATTAATATTTTTTATCATTTTATAATTTTTCATTTCCAATTAACCCTATTTATATTTACCCCACTTGACCCTAGTTAGTAAATATTAAAAATACGTATAATTAGACTAATATTTAAATAATATAAGAGTTAATTAGATACTAATTTTAAAATATATTAAATCCTTCAAATAGATTTTTTGAAAAAAAATTTTGTTTATTAATTATTCAATGAATCGGCCAAAGAATGTGCTTGTCTGCATATTATACGTTTTTCTATTTTAAATATGGTTATATAGTTCTAGACTTAATATAATTTGTAATTATATTCTGTAGAGTACACTGTAAACAGTATTCAAAATTAAAACCATAAAACAAAATGTATCAATATATTACAAATATATACATATATACAAAAATAATCTATACACTGGTTAAGTATGCAAATATTTGCAATAACTACAATATAAACAAAATACTTACAAACTAATATACTCAAACCATAATATGGTATTTAATTTTAATTAATTTTGTAAAGATATTTCTATCCAGCACAAAATGTAAACCAAAATTATTATTTGCCTATCTACATTAATCGAATCACAAACAAGTACCTACTCACCACGAATTTTAATTAAAATCATTTAACTTCGGTTTATAAAAGGTTAAAAATTACTATCTATTATCATTATTTATTTATTTTTTTAACCTTAATGTATTTTATTCGTGCTCTGTAGAAAAAGGATCTACTTAAATAATTAACTGACTATGTCTTTAAACTATTGTATAGATAAGTGCTTTATTCAAACAGCATAAAATAAATCCATGATAAACATTAAAAAAGATTTTTTACTAACCGTTGTAGTTGACTTTATTTTTCTCGTTATCAATAGCCAATATTTTATTAATTATCAGTGTATTCGACCGTTAGATTTTATTTTTGAACCAATTAAATAGGTGTATTTTGAATTTAATGATTGTTTTGTTTCGTTCTTACAAAGAGAATCGTTGTTGACATAAATTTGTTATTATTGTGGTCAATCGGCATTATTTTTATAGGCATTATTTCGTTCAACCTTATTGATAGTGCGGAGTTTAAACAACATTGTACTCGAACTCATCGTTGTCCAGGTCTTATATAAAATAATTTTTTGGTTCAACCTTATTGATAGTGCGGAGTTTAAACAACATTGTACTCGAACTCATCGTTGTCCAGGTCTTATATAAAATAATTTTGTATTTGATTTGGTTCTATTACAGTGTTTGTGTTTTGATGCTACCGTTAACCTGTTTGTATGTTACACCGTGAGTCTCTGTAGTACAGGTACTTTAATAATATAGGTTACAATATATGTTTGTACACAAGTAGGAAGTGTGATTATAATACATTTTTGTATCTACCCAATGATAACAATTGTTCGTGTTTTGTTTTAATCAGATTCTTGGTCGCCATCGACGATAATCAACGGTTTGATATTTATAAATATTTTTGGGTTTGGATCATTCTTATTAATATTTTTGCTTAGGGCAATTAATAATTTTTTTCGCCAATTTTTTATTATATATATATATATATATATATATATATATATATATATATATATATATATATATATATATATATATATATATATATATATATATTGGCTCTTAAATGTAATTTGTTTGGTTTTTAGATGTAGTTTAATTAAAATAATCAGATACCATCGGTATACATATATATCGCTCTCTTAATTTTGATCTAACTAGAAAAATCACTCATTATGCAAACGTGACCAATTAAACACACAGGCGTGTGTGTGTGTGTGTTTTTACTGTTTTTTGATTTTTCCTTGATTCTTAACTCTGAAATTCTTTGCCATCGCACTTGCTACTCGAAAACTGTACTACCATAGTATTACATACATCTTGTTCTTAATCAGCGCAGTAATGCTCCTCTATATATTTAATATTGGTGCTCGATCTAGAATTTTACCATTGCCGAGTTTCTTGGACTACTATACTCTATGGTTATTCTTTTTAAAATAAAAATATAATCATAGATGTTTTTTAAAAAAAAAAAAAGGCATATAATTATTGGATTCCCGCCAGCTGCTCTACTTCTTCTTAATCGTTTTTTATAACTCAAGATGAAGTATACGGACAAGATATAATTGAATAAAAAATTCTACATTTTCCCCCTAAAGATAAATAGCGTGGCTTATAAATATAACATCTACAGAATAAATTACTTTTTCGATAGCTTATCATCCATATAGTCAGTTAAATCTATACTATTGACTTGGTATGCGAAATTGTTTTTTACTCCCGAGCTCAAAGTAATTGGAATCCGCACGACATTAAATAATCGTTATTAGATTATATATGACGTATACCAAGACAAGTATTTTGTTTTTTCAACATTCTGAATGATAGTGACGAAAACTAGAGATGTATTGACGTAAAAATCTTAATACCAAAAACAAATTAGTTTCATTATCAAAAATTAATGAAATGTAATTTAATCTCTTTATAATTGTATTTAAAATAAGACATACAGTCTTGGTTTTGTGAATAATGCAAACATTAAGTTCAAGCTCAAATTAAAATGTTTAAACCAACATATTATATTTAACTTGATATATCTATCATATAATAATTATTGCCAATCGATTTTATGAAAACAGTAAATAGGTTAATGAGTGTTGTCCCTATAGTATATTAGTTGTTTTTCATAATGAAAAATGGTAAATATAATTAGATTCTACGTGAATAAATTAAGGAATATATTTTATTTTTAAATCTTTAAAAAACTTATAATACTGACTGAATAGATCCCAAACGGCTATCATTTGAAAATATGATCCAAAACAAGTAGGTAATTATAGAAAAATATCCTTACTGGATGTTGGATATAAAGTTCTGTCGTCTCTCTTTCTAGAAAGGTTACAAATTTATGCAGAAGAAATTATTTGCAGTTACCAATGTGCATTTATTAAGTGGAAGTCTACAGCTGATCATATATTTGCTATACGACAAATCGTAGAGAAACATCATGAATATAACAAAGATATTCACTTAGTATTCGTAGACTTTAAACAATGTTACAATAATATAAACCGCCACAAATTATGAACGTCATTAAAGAATTTTGAAGTGGCTAGAAAACTTGAAAGATTAATTAAAATATTGTTATAATACTACCCAAAGTATTGTTCGACTAATAGTAGAAATTCCAAAGCCTTATCTAGACAGGAAGACGCCCTCTCACCGATACTATTCAACCATACATTAGAAGAAATTAAAAATAGTCTCCTAGAAGACCAAAAATAGAAGTAAATAAGGGGTATATCTGCTTAGCTTATGCAGATGACCTAGTTCTCCTTGGAGATACTAGACAATACGTAATTCAGATACTAATTGGTCTAATGAATGCAAGTAAGCGAAAAGAACGAAAATGACGATCTTACCATTCAAGAAGTTAGACTTGCGTGAACTGATTCATTCATGGAGAGCTGATAGTTCTCTTATAAAAATGGTTATAGTAAATCAAATACTCATAGATTGGAAAAGAATAAGGGGACGACCAGCCAAAGATGGCTTGATGTTGTTAAGAAAGATCTGGAGAAGTTGAAACTCGATTAGAACGGAAACATGGGTCTAGCTTACGCGCGAAAAGTATGAGGTGAATGGGTTTTTAAAGCAAAAAGCCTAAATGATTCGTATAAGCTTAAAACAAAAAACAAAAGTAGATCCATATAATTTTTTTCTTTTTTAAAAATCATTTTACCATTCAGTAAATACGTTGGAACTTTATCAAGTTAATTTTGCCCCTCATAAATAAATATATAATGATCCTTTTTTATAAATATTTTTTATAAACTACGTATTTCCATTTAATTATATTAATTTACTGTGGCAGATAAAATTTTGATTAAATCATTTAACTCTTTTTACTTACGTGGGTCTGACATTTTTTTAATACATTTTAAGATATGAAGCGAGTTTTTGCAAATATTCAATAGAACGCACGTTTTTCCTAAATTCGTTTATATTGGCTATTATATATTTTAAATGTAATTTGATTGTAAATTTATGTATCCACGATTTCCCATAATCGTTATAGACATTTTTATAGTAGCCTGTAATTTCCGAAAAAGATAATCTTTTTAACTGATAATGATATATAGTACATTGGAAATATAATTTTATTCGAAATACTCTTTACACATTCTTTTATATCATAGCATTTTATGTTCAGACTTTCAAACTTTTTAACCGATAGTTTACTTATTGATGAAAGTGAAGTTTAATTTGTGAAATTAACCATCAAACTATTAAAGAAATTTGATTAATGAATTTTTTTTTTTTTAGTGACAATTTCATTGTTTACCTAATTATATTCACGTTTAATATTGAAAAATTACTATAGACACATAGAATAAAATACACATATTGATATAAAATAAAATGTAAATATTGCCAAAAATATTTGAAATGTATAAATATCGCAAACACAATAAATTTACTACATATACTAAATACGTCCACGAAAATATAATGATAATTATTAATAATAAATTATAATAAGTTCCATACTTGTCTATTTATAATTTATACTTCCTTTTTGTATAAATAGTGTAAATTATAAATGTGTTTTTGTTTATAAATCATTTTATTTTTAAACGGTATAAAACCGGCTACATATCCCTATGGCAGCATTCCCCAAAGTGTGTTCCGCGGAACGTAAGGGTTCCATGGGATAATCTCAAGGGTTCCGAAAGGTGAATATTGAGTGTAGTAATTGTAATAAAATTTATCATCAACTATCTTTCAAACATGACTTGAAGCACTTATTGGTTTTATAATAAATAATTGAAAAACTGAAGTTAATTGGACTCGCATAAATTGGGGTTCCACGAAACGCAAACTATTTTCTAGGTACGGGTTCTGTGGTCGTAAAAGTTTGGGAACCGCTGCTCTACGGTATAAAAATGTTAAATATTTAACACGCAAACAGGTAAACTGCATTTCCTGTGAATGTCATGCTTCACTAATTTTTCGTTCAGTATGGTTTACGTTACACGGGACCATTTACCCTAACGCATTGATTCGTTTAGCTATGCACAAATATTTATTCCTAGTTTTATTCACAATAAATTAAAAAGCAATAAAACAATACATCATTTAACGTAGGTTATACGTGAATTCCTTAGAACTATTTAATATAAAAAACCGACTAAATAATGATTATTTAAGATGATATTTTGTACCTGATAGTCGTAGAAGTATGCAATTTATCAAGTTATAATTCTATAAAAATATAGAGCAATAAATAAATTATAATATTTACTAAGCGATAGTAATTTTAACTGCGAAAATTTATTTTTATTTGAAAATAAATAAATTTAAATATGAGCACTTTATTAAATAATTGTTCATAAAATTGCTCGTAGTTAAAAAATAAAAATTTAATCAATGACTAATAAATCTATTTTTAGATACTTTCAAAACGTAATTAAACAGTAAGTATAATATATAGCATAAGAAAAATCAAAGTTTCAAAAATAATATCAAATATGAGAAAATAGTGAAAGAAAATATTTTAAATTACGTGAATATAATTAGGTAAACAATGAAATTGTCACTAAAAAAAAAAAATTCATTAATCAAATTTCTTTAATAGTTTGATGGTTAATTTCACAAATTAAAATCTTGAGCTTCAGGCCCCATTTGATTTGCTTTAATTTGATTAAAAATAATGTTTTGTAAATTGTGTGCAACTATAATTAAAAATATTATTTTAAAAATAAATAACAAACCAAAAAAAAAAAAAAGAAAAGTAATTGCTTACAAATAGGATTTTGTTTAGAAAGATTTTGTAATGACTGCTCGATGACTTCTTGAGGAGGGTCTGGCAATAGTCCACCGCATTTAGATTTACTCTAATTAAATAACAAACAATGTTTAATAAAATATAAATTTAATAGCTAGGTTATTTCACACTATTACCTGCTCGTTTAAGATTAGAAAAAATAAAAGAGAAAAATTGTATACAAAAAGATTTTTTATAACATATATAATTTTTAACTACCTAATATATTTTGATCGAGTATACAAATGAAAAACTTAATATCTGAAATAAGAAGTATTTTATACGTTTTATACGTATATTCGTGGATTAATATACGTGTAGCATATAAAACGTTTTATACGCGTATATTACCAGCCTTGGTATATAGCAACATTTATTATTTTTCCAATATTTAAAATTTGACTAAATTCATATAGGTAGCTATTAATAAAATTAAATATTATTTCAAAATAAATCTTACACTTATCAAGAATATCTTATTTTCAAAACAATAAATACGCCTTTTCCAAAATTACTTTTAATACTCAAATTTATATATTTTTGTCGTTTTCGATGTATAGTCAACTAGTTTTATATTAAAGTTAGTTGTGCAACTTTTACTTCGTTTTATTTTTTAATTTTTGACTTATTATAAGCGTTAAAAACAATAAACTGAGAACTATAACATTATCATATATGTTGGACTATTTTCAAATCTGTTATTTTACCCGACGTTTCATCGTTGCAGGAAATCAGAAAACTTTTAATTGAATTCCCAGTCGAGAGCATACACATCAGCACGACATCAGGTAGCAGCATGGCACGTGTCACACTTGAGGATCCTGAACTAAGAATGGAGGAATGGGACTTCAACAAGCAATTCATGCTCCGCGGACAACGTATACCTGTGTCACCAACACCCACTGAAATGCTCTTGTGCGTGGCCGGACTACCGTTCAGCTATACAGAAGACCAGTTCACCCGGCTGGTACAGATGTATGGCGAGGTTCGTAAGACGTTCTTGATAATCAGCGAGAAAACCGGAGAGAGTAAGGGGTACGGATTCGTCGAGTATTTAAACAAAGAGTGCGCGATCACAGCCAAGTGCGGTTTAGACGGTAAGGTAATCGATGACTCGACACTTGTTTGCGATTGGTTGGATGGCAGTCATATCACGTACGAATCACTTCATTCCAAATGCTTGTACGTTGACAATTTGCCGAAATCATTCAGAGACATGAGCGAATTCAGAAAAATATTTGCTAAAGTTGTTAATCCACCGTATTGTCAAGTTAGTACACAATCATGAACTATATTGTAATTTACTTAGTTGTTATTATTTTCACTTATAATGGTTTTTTTCTTTGTACTGCTATGTTTAGATTGCGTTAAAAAATGGATGCCCGTTGGACTGGGGTCTAGTCGAGTATAATACTGCTGAAGATGCCGAACGAGCACAATCGGAATTAAATGGACACACATTGAGAGGCCATAATATTCGCATTACATATTATATACCTGGAGTTAGAGCTATAAATTTGTTTTTAAAACTATTAAACGAGCAGGTAATAGTGTGAAATAACCTAGCTATTAAATTTATATTTTATTAAACATTGTTTGTTATTTAATTAGAGTAAATCTAAATGCGGTGGACTATTGCCAGACCCTCCTCAAGAAGTCATCGAGCAGTCATTACAAAATCTTTCTAAACAAAATCCTATTTGTAAGCAATTACTTTTCTTTTTTTTTTTTTTGGTTTGTTATTTATTTTTAAAATAATATTTTTAATTATAGTTGCACAAAATTTACAAAACATTATTTTTAATCAAATTAAAGCAAATCAAATGGGGCCTGAAGCTCAAGATTTTGCCGATTGTAAGTTAACTATCCATTATTTTATAATTATAGTTTTTTATTTATTTTTTTTATTAATATTCATTGAAAATATTTATAGCAACATTGAGGTCACATTTATTGAACAACAAAGTACCACCAACTATGTTGCATTCTCCAACTAGTATCCCTTTTATGGGTGCTACTTCAGAGGTATGATAACTTTTACTTAAAAGAATATATATCACAATTAATGTACTTTTTATCTTACAAATGAATAACTTATTTATTTTTGATTTATCACTTAAGACATTTGGAACAAGATTATTGCCTAGTCCACCTGTAGGAGAAGTCCCTCCTCATTTGGCTACTGGCTTGTTTGATGGAGATATGACAAACCCATTATTGGCAAACTATTATAGAGAACTGTTAACTGCTCAAATTTTGGCTGGAACACAAAAAGCTAATGGATTTGGAGGTTTAAATGCCAATCTTAATTCAGCTTTCGTCGACAATGTTCAACAAACTGCAAATAACAACAATACGCTGAATCAAATTGAGGCTGTTCAAAAAGTGTATCAAAACCAAAATTTACAAAGTATTGGCCAGCAATTAGCTCAACAGATAGCTCAGCAACAAATTGGTCAGCAGATAGCTCAACAACAGCAGCAACAACAACAACAACAACATAATATTAATCAACAACAAAACGTTGTTATTAATATTTATGGAGGTATTAATACTACTACTCCGCCGGCTACACCAACTCCAACTACGCCTACTTATCCATTTGGCTCATCATTATCTCTAAACTTGGATCAACCTTGGCCAAAAAATACTCAAACTTCGACTACTGATTCATTCCTTGCTAGTCCCATTGTCGCACCGGAAAAAGCTGTAAGTTACTCACCATCATCCACATGGTCTTCTATGCAAAGTATTTCTTCCACTCCTTCGCCACAATCTTTGTATTCTCCATTGGCTCCTAATATCTGGACACCTACAACAGCTACATCTCCACTGCCCGGTCAACAAGAAGCATCCCGTGGTCAAAAAAGAGGCATTCCCCCATCGCCTGAACTTAGTCCTGAAGGCATGTATATTGGCCAACACTCTCAAGGACTTGGTGGCCACTATGCTGATTCTTATTTGAAACGTAACAAAAAAAACTAATCGATGCTGCTCCTCTGACTTAACTTTCTATGTTCTGTCTAAAACGTACATAATTATTATGTTAATATTTTAGTCCAGGATTCAATATTTATTTTTTATTCTTATTTTTATTTTAGATTTTTAGTATTACAAAAACGATTATAGATTCACATTGATCCGTATTTTTTGAGGGCATTGCGCCAACTCTCTTAACGCGAAACAAAAAAAAAACCATACATGGCACGCGTGCAACTTATCTATTTCTGTTTTCTATATAGTATTTACATATTTATTTTTAATAAATCCTGGACTGATTTTTTACTCTCAATCTTTGGTATTGAATTAATTGTAATGTTGACTGAAATGATGATATATCATTTTCATAGTGTTTTTTTTTTGAAAATATTTTCTTGATTTATTGTTAAAGTCTAATAGACCAAATTTTTTTCTTCGTAAATATTAATTATATACATATATTAATTTTTATTTGACACTTTCAATGGACTCGTCAACATTTATTTATTCTTAATGGCTTATCACCACATTGAATGGTACTTTTAATTTATTTTTATAATCTAGACAATTCTTGTATGTCTTAGTTATTTATACTTGAACCTTATGTTTGCTAGTGAGTAATTATTACATTTATCTGTCTAATTAATTTTTCTAACTTTTGTAATTCAAATAATAGTATATATTATTTTTATATAATATGAATGTAAAATGTAACTTGTGAATACATACTTCAAATTCAATAACTAATAATACTTTCATAACATTTGGTGATTGACATGAGATTTACTATTGATCTATCATTGATTAAAAAAAAATTCTTACTTTACTTTTTTTTTTGAACACATGAAATAATGTGTAATTATTTAATACAAACTACTTATAAATTTTTGAAGTTGTATTTTATTAATCTGTGATTGTAAATTTTAATATTATTCATAACATAACATTGTTCATAAGCATAAGCAAAGTGATTGATATGTTAAAATGTTCATTCAATTTTAGCTGACCAGTTTTAATTTGGTTTAAAATTCTATTCTGACATATGTTTACAAATTGAAACAAAAGATATATTTTAATCCAATTATCCTAATATTTTATATTAAGACTGCATAAGTAAAATAAGGTATGCAATAAAAATTACATTTTTGTATTACTATTATTATTATATTTTTTTTAAAACTTAAATTGTTTCTAAGAAGTGAATTAATATTTGTTTTTTTTTTTTAAGGCTGATTAGTTAACCTGCTTTTTCATACTTCAAAATCATCTTATGGTAATCTGTTTTTTATTTATTTATTGTTTATGTATAAATCATTTTTGTATGTTACTTGTCCATCAACTGTTTTCTTAAATATCTTTTTTTTTTTAATTTTTTTATTATATACGTTGCATTCAAGCTTCATATAGCGAAGTACAAATTTTCGTTACAACTTTTTATTGTTTAATGTAAATAAATTTAGTTTTTAATACATTGCTAGTTTAAGAAAATCTTATTGTGTTACTTTATCTTTAAAACACATCTTTTGTGAAACTAATTTCATCATTTTTATTTACTTTACAGTAGCCTTATTTTATTTTTCATTATTTGAATGTATTATGTACCCAATTTTTTTTTTTTTTTTTTTGTACAATTTTCCATTTGTATTATTCTGAACATTTTTCTCGCTAAGTATGTTTTTTTATTACTTCTAGTTTCCAATATAATTTTTTATTATCTTCAGTTGTGTAAGAATTATTTAAGCTATCAGAAAGAATATTATCATGACAGTAAAATAAAAATATATATTCGATCAAAGCAATTTATATATATATATATATATATATATATTATATATATATTTTATATTCGATTACAAAATTGTAATAAATAATAATTTACATGATTATCTTAGTTAATTTTTACAACTTAAACAATTTCTAATCAAAAGGCTGACTAGTTTATTGATAAACTATCATTATTTCCCATTAGTCTGTGTTCGGTCTTATTACTTTTTTTGATAAATCATAGTAATATATCATCATACAAGGATAAAATTGTCATTTCTTCAATCTTCATGCTACTTTTTATAATAGTGTTGTTATCTTGACATTTGTATGTTATTTAATTATAGAACAATGTAATTTCTTAAATATTTTATTTTCCAGTGTTCATATTCTTTGCTCTTATGTTAACAATGTGATTTTGTCTACACAAGAATTATAATATATTCTACTTTTTTAAATTGATACATTTTTGTTTATGTAATGCTTATTAAATGTATACATTTTTTATTTTGTAATATCAATATTGAAATTGTATCGATTTATATTTGTAATTGTAGTATTAATTATACAACGTGATTGTTCATTTATTATTTTTTTTTTTATTATCATTATTATATTATATTTTTTTTTTCTTGATAATTTTCTTTTTTTTAGTATTTTATTTTAAAAACAATTCACTATGAGGAATATATTTGACATTACTACTATTTTATGATTTTTACCTTGTTGTATGTATTTAACTTTCCCTGCTTGTCCTTATTTAATTGTAAATCGTTCCTAGTGTGATGGTCAATAATCACATATGTTGTTATGTAGAAATGTATGTTTTATAAAGTTATAATGGATGAGTTGTCAATCCATTTACACGTTAACCTTTAACTATGGTGAAATATGGTTTAAAAATTATGTGTTTAGTTAACGCTAAAACCAATTATTTTTATAATGTATATATATATATATATATATATATATCTGATGGAAATACTTTAGATGAAAATGATAGAAAATTTTCTAAACCTACTCAATCTGTTTTACGTCGCACAAAGCCAATAAATAAAACTAATCTTAATATTAATGCAGACAATTGGTTCACGTCAATTGAACTTATTGAAGAATTAAAAAAGAGAGGGAATACTTATGTCGGTACTGTCCGGAAAAATAAAATATAAATTTCTCCCGAATTTTTACCTAAAAAAAAATCGTCATTATTTGGTTTTACAAAAGATATTACTCTTATTTCTTTTACTCCAAAATCAAATAAATTAGTGCTTTTAGCATCTTCTATGATCAAAAATGTGCTATACATTGGTACTGGAAGATGAACTCGGCAATGGCCAATTGCAATATTTTTACGTGTACTAGATATTTCGAGTGTGAATGCTATATTGTTTATAAAACCAGTGAGGATTTTAATGACATGGCTAGAATTAATTTTATGAAAAAATAATCACATTCATTAGTTGTACCCGAGATGGAAAGAAGAATTCAAAATAAGAGAATTAACAAAGAAATAAAATCAAGTATTAGATGCGTTTTGAATATACGAAAAGATTTGTCAAGTACTCCATTACACGTTATTAATTTGCACGTTGGTAGTGAAGGTTAAATAGAACACCTATTAAGGTAAATTGACAAAATAATGCTAGAACAAGATAAATTATGGCATAACATATTAATTCTCACATATTTAAAAGTAATATGTAGCTTATTTTTTTTTTTAAAAAAAAATCAGAAAAGAATAGTCGTACTTGGTACACAAAAATGAAAATTGTTATGGTAAAATAAATAGTTATATTAACATTAAATTAAAATCATTCTCATATTATAGTTAAATTTAATCAATTTTTTTAAATAAATTTTTTTTTTTCATTATGTGACTAAAATACATAAAATTATTATAAAAAAAGTAATTTTTTATATAATGTTACATTCATATTGAAGAACCATCATTCGTAGTTCATGTTCTTCATGTACATGTTTCATTTTTAATTTGTGTAGTTCTTTGCCTTGTTCAAGCTTTTGCTTGACCAATTCTTTTTGCAAAAACACCAAATTTATTTTTTCTTGTTTCAATATTGAAATATTGTCGCTGGTCAATGTATCGCATTTATCTAATTGTTCTAAAAAAAATTAAAATATATATATATATAAAAAATTACTTATTACATCTCTATGTATTTTTAATTTGTTCACGCAATATCTGATAATGACATTTTGATATTATTAAATTAGCTACCTAAATTATTTGTACTACTGAACAGGCTTAGGTAGTTATAATTATAAACATTTTTCCTTAGATAGAACTGTTAGGTACATTTATGTGCATTGGGTTTTTAATTCAGTTAAATCTATTTCTAACCTATACAGTATAAATGTGTAATATACGAAATTATATAAATGAGTTAAGTTTACTTACTAATATCAATACTAGAATCCAATTTAATTTCTTCATCAGGTGCTTGGATGGTATTAAATAGTTCCAATTCAAGTTCTGTTAAATGTTTTTGTTGTTGATCATCACCAGTCTCTAAAAGTTGAGTTTTAGCAACTCTCATTTTTTTTTTTATGTTATCATATTTTTGTTTCAAACAAGTTGTACTTCTTGGCTATTCCAGTAAAAATAAAATTAAGCACAAATACCATTCGTGTAAAAACATGTTGGATTCAAATACTTACAGATTCCGGTGTCTGGCTATTGAATTGGGTGGCAATTTCTTTCCAAGCATTCTCTTTGTGTTTCCAGGTAACAGCATTGGACGTTTTATTTTCCAACACTTTCCTTCTGGGAAGCGCAATTTTTAGTAAAAGTTCTTTTTCAGCATAACTAAAATTATACGAACGTTTCCTTTTATTCATAATACCTACGTATTAGGAAATATATCTTATAAATGTAAAATAAGAAAAAAAGTTTATCGAATAAATTCAACAATAAATTAGTCTTTACAGGAATACGATTCATAATATGGGTAAACGCACTTATGCAAAGACAACTAACAGCGTAGACTTTTGTACAATCATATTAACCACATAGAAATGCAAATAAATTCAGTATCTTATAAACACGCATAGATAATAAAGAATTGTTTTATTATAATCAAACCGATATAATTTTATGAAATTTATGATTTTTAATATTCAGTTATTAGCACAGACTTCTATACTATAGATATTCTATCTATACTATACTATACTAACTTCTATTCTATACTATACTATAGAAGTCTGTGGTTATTAGATACCACAGAAAACCGATTAATGTTCCTAATTGATTATTATCATACCCTATATATGTTAGTATTTTACATTTGAATTGTACAAACGTCTGAGTGCATAGAGTACAGATAATACATAGAATTATAAAATTGAAATTACGATAAATAAATATAACGGTCACAGAAAAAATATATGTCACGTACTATGTCAGCATGTTATAATAGTAATGCCATAATTTGTAGAACTAAACGTCTCTTGCACATATTATAACGCATTAAAGACGGAGAGATGATATGACGAACAGATCTTCTCTTGAGAATATTTTTATTCTATAATTAGGTATTTTGAAATTAAAATAGCAATACCAAAGTAATTACTTTTTTATTCTATGAATATTTAAATTCTAAAAAGTACCTAATTAAAACAGAATATATAAGAATAACTATCTATGTAGAGAATAGATAAATAATGTAAATAATATATGAATATTTATTATCTTTATTATCAATGATCATTGATTATAAATAGGGCTCGGGACTTATAGCAATTGCTTATTTTTATTGTTAGACATAATATGTAGGAGAGTTATGTATGTGTATGTTATGTTATAACACATTTAATTATAAAATTTGAAAATGGTTTTTTTTTTTTGTTTTTTTCGACGATTTTTAAAAAAATGCTTATTTCCTGTTTTTCTGATTATTTTTACTTTATTTACATATATCTGCTTAATTATAAACAATGACATGGACCACTGACCTCCCCCAAATTTTTTCAACTATTTATAAATATCTTTTACATTTTATTTTTCAAAAAATCTCTTGGAAAATCCATAAACAATAAGGCAAAATGTCTCAAAGTCAAAGTTAAACTTATTTCATATAATAAAGACTTATTTTTGATTTTTTTAACTAAAAAATTATAATAAGGACTACATTTTTTCGTTTTAATATTTTTTGTAATATTTAATTTTATATTGAACACAGTTTCAAAATATGTCTAGTACTTTGTCGTATTCGTGTACAAAGAAAATATAGAAATTTCGCTTATTTTTCCTATTTTAGATCATTTTTTATTTTTTTTATTTAATATTTTTGTTTAATTTAGTGCTTATAATGATGTTTTTAAGTGCTTTTTAAAGCGCTTATTTTAATGATTTTAATTGCTATAAGTCCTGAACCCTGAATATAAATAGTGTAAAATGATTGTGACTGTTAAATATAATATCATATTTACATGCTTATGACTTAGCATTATTACCATGGATATGGATATCTACTTAAATCACTGATTATAACTGAATTATTATATTTTGGATAAGTATGTACTCGTGTAAGTAAAGGCCGCAGCCCGCACGGTTATAAATAGCTTGTAAAATCAATAATATGTTATTGATATTATGTTATTTACGAAAACGCGTGTTCGCTGTCCTTGATTTTTTTTTTTATGATTTCCTTCTGAATTTTGTATATTTGATGTCGATGTTTTTGATTTTTCCATATTACTTCGTGTAAACGGGGTAGGTATCTGTAGTATCGGCGTCTGTGCACGAAGGTTCATCAACGATTTCACAAAGTGAAACGTTATACCGTTGCCACCAAATGAAGTGTGACCTATACGCCGCGTTTGATTATCACAATGAATTGAACAAAAACTACGGAAACTAATTAATATTGTGATTAAAATAATGTTACACAAATTTGACATGACTATTACAATAAATAAGTAAAATTATGATTATGCTATGTTGGTTGATGTCCCTAGGCATGATTGACGACTATATTGCGTATAGTCCGTGCAGGTCCCGTCGGTAATCCTCCGAAATGCCGAACAAACACATTTGAGTAGATAACGTTTCCCACACAACACATAATAAAATTCACAGTAGTATGATATAACAAAATATCTGTGTCGGCACAACATTTGATGAATTCGCTGAAATAAATTTAAATATGAATAAAATAGTAAGTTGCCCTTTTATATTAGATGGGGCATCTATATGAAAGTTGCTTATAGGTAGGTACTGGCTCAGTTGACGCTCGTTGACGCCCGTGTTCTCCCACCACTTACATTTCTTGTATTTTCTATTGTACTGCAAGTAAAAAAAAAAAAAGTACGAAAAACGGCGATATTATCTGTATTTATCGTGGTATATGTGTACCTACGTTAGAAATTCACTTATTAGATACTTTAAGAATAATACTCTTCAAGTAAAATGGATAAGGTGCAACAACAAAGGTACTGTGATATATTATAGAGTAAGTATCTACTTTAGTTGTGCAGTCGTCGTCATCAACAAAATATTTTGTAAAGCCTATATCATATATATATATATAATACCGCAGTATTAAAACTAAACATGAATTTTCGACAAATTTTAGTAACTTTTTTATGTCTAAAACCATTTCGTGTCCATTGTCACAAGTCCGAGTCGTATGAATATTATTTGCATTTTGCAAAAAAAAATAATATTCATAAGACTCGGACTTTTAACAACGGACACGAAATGGTTTTAGCCATAAAAAAGTGTCGGTGGCGATGTCATTTAAGATCATGTTGATAAGACATACGTGTTAAGACGAATAATTGGTTACAAAGTACAAAGGTAAAGTTACCAAATATTGTTCACTTTATTTATGATTAAGCTCATGAACTTACGTCGATAGACTTTTGTAAACATGAATTTGGACTGAGTAAAGCTACTGTAGTAGATTGGAACAATTATATTCGAGAAATATGAGTATGAAAACTTTTTTCGCGGAGATTCAAAAATAAGAGGTGTTGGTTGCATTGTTGAGATTGACGAATGTTTATTTGTCAGTCGTAAAAATAATGCAAGTCGAATACTGCCGCAACAAGGGGTTTTTGGTAGCATATGTCGCGAGAACAAGAAGTACTTCGTCGTATGTGTGATCGGTAAGAAAATACGATATTGCCAACAACTTATGAACGTATACGGGTTGGATCGACTATTTTATCAGATTCCTAGCGAGCCTATAATAATATCTGAAAAATCGGAGATTATAATCACTCAACAATAAAACCACAAATATAATTCTATGGATCCTATGAGTGGAGTTCATACGCAGAACGTTGAGAGGATGTGGGGAAGTGCTAAATGGGAAAACAAGAAGCGAAGAGAAACTAAGAGAAACCTTCTCGATTCATATTTGGCAGAGTTTATGTGGTGCGATCCGTTTGAGGAAATACTGAAAGATGTATCCAAATTTTAGCCACTTGCTAGTTTATATATTTTTAATTTTAACGATTATTTTATAATATTATTCATAAATAAGATATTGAATATAATTTTTCATACTTCTTTATTTTTTGTGTTATTATTATTAATTTTAAATTTTTAGTGGAGGGCGTCAACTAAACCAGTACTTACCATTAAAAAAAAAAAAAATTTAATATGTACATGAAAATTGGATTGCGAGAGAAGCAATTTTTTTTAATTTTTTTTTTTCGGCTAATCAAAACATTTGCCTGTTAGCGGCCCGAATTTCTCAAATCGTGAACTGGATCTTTTTAACTAGGTTCCATAGTGATCTTGTTAAAATATTGGTCGGTTTTTATTTTTTTCGTTCGATTATTACTCAACACCGAAATCGCGCCATTTCTCATCGTTATCAATAAAGGTGTTTCTCCCGTTATCAATCGAAGGGTGATAGAACACCGTAAACGTTGCGGAGTGATACCGATGAGTAGGATTAACGCCTCGTGTCTTAAGTTCGTTCACTTTTTCCCCATAGCGCACATTACGACTGATTGTCGTCATCGTTTTCGGTCACAACTCGTTTCCACTGGTAACAGGTAAGAACTGCTTGTTTCACGCGAACGCGCAGTGGAATAATATTAAAATGGTCGTCGCGTTCAATTTCCGTCTCAACCGTTGGATGTCTCTTGTTTTCGGCTCCAGAGTAAAAAAGAAAACGATCCAAACACGTCAAACCCACAGTTAGTGCATTTAGATGAATCAACACTGTTGTTGTGTCACCAGCATGCTTATGTTCCATTAATGTTGATCGCTAAGATTTGGAACAAACTACGTACCTGTACATAGTGTTTGTGACCGTGTGCTGTAACTTTGACGCATGTTCGACCCTTGTTTTTATCTGAAACCGTGTACAATATGCGCTGCAAAATATCTTATTATTGGTTTCTATTTCTTATCATGGTTTTATTGCCCTACGTAGCAATACACTCAATGCTTGTTTGTTTCATTTGACATCCTTTCTGCCAATACCTAGTTGCCAAACGTTTGATTATTTGTAGAAATGCAAATTAAATACACTAATATTATTTTTCTAAATTACAGCTATGACATTCTTTTATAAAGGGTGTGAAAGAGAAGTGCCCGAAGTAAAATGCTGGTATCCAAAAACAATTGTTTATGATCCAATAAAAGTTGGCAGTATAGATGGCACTGATATTGAACCACACGATGCTGGCATTGTTAGAGCTGTAAATTCTAGGTACAAACCTAGTTACAAGGCAAAAGGAAATCCTCTAAATACAATATTTGTCGCCAGACTGAGCTTGGACACAACAGAAAAGGATTTAGAAAAAGTAAAAATAATAATTTATATTAAAATAATTTTTAAATTACCATCACTATTATAATAATATTGTTTTTTTTACATGGATGTAAAATGTATTACCATTAAATATTCTGTTTTATAAATGAAAAAATATTTTGATTTATCATTTTTTGATTATAAATTACTTAATACTACATTCACATATTTTTATAAAAATTTCAGTTTAATTTTTAATAATATAATAATATGTATAATAATTTCAGTGTTTAGAATTTAACATAAATTACACTTCAAATTACTGATTCACATTTTAAAAAAATATTGTTGCTTGTCACTGTAGCGAATAGATCAATGTTTTTTATAAAATTCCAAGTTAAAGTAAAGTACTTTGTATCCAGTGATAAGTCTATTCTGTGTAGTATTACCTGAAATATGTAATATCTTATATTATTAAATTATGTAAATTAAGAATGATTGTGTCCATTAAAATTTTCAAATAATGAGTAAACGGTAACTTATAAAAATTATATTAATAAATTTAAATATTTAATAAAAAGATTAATAAATAAGAAACCTAAAGTTTTTATACCATTATAAAAACAATTGGAATTGTCTTTATCATCTAATATTAATACACTAAGTACGGTAAACATTATGGATTATATTCATATAGAGTAAAAAATCACCCATAGTAGTTATGTAGAATAGGTTAACAGATAAAAAAATAATAGATATTTTAAAAGTAAAAAACATACACACGTTTTTCAATATAACAGCGTATTCAAAAAATTTAGATAATAAATATAATATAAAAATAATTAAAATGGAGGTAAATGAGATAATTTATGAGGAATTTATTGGGAAATTGTTAAAAATAGTAATACTAGACAACTAAACTTAGAAAAGACACATGATTTAATGTATAAAACAAGTTATGCGCACGATCCTGTTATGGACGTAATATATACAAGATTATCAATACACTTTTAAATGTAATAAGACCGCGTAATTTAATTATAAAATATATTTAATAAATAAATTGTAAACATTTATCAAGTGATACTATTTTATTTTTTTAAGCAAATTATCATATTTTCAAAATATAATAATTCACTTATGATGGGAGAAATGTAGTATCACGTGATATATGTAATATCTTATATTATTAAATTATGTAAATTAAGAATGATTGTGTGACTTTGGTTAATAAAGAAAACAACCTTGTTAGATTAATCACGTTACGCAATTGATCTAATAATATGAATTGTACTGATATAATATTAGTATATAAGGAGAACCGATCTATTACTCGGGGCCTCACTTTTCTTGTACCACTAACGTAATCCGTATGTGGAGAACTGCAGTCTTAACGTTTATTGTATAAATAATTATTAAAATATTATATTGTAATTCAGTCGTAGTTAATGTTATTTTATTTTAATAATCTAGTTAGCCTACTTAACGTGTTAGCTAATAAATTAGTTAACTCACTATATCTGTCAATTCTTAAATTGTGGTCTGCTACTCCCTAGGAGTTTATGATCATGTTGGGGGTAAACTGCAGCCTCAACATAATATATGTCAATATGTGACATGATTGCATTATTATATTACTATTGAATTATGGTTATTTATTTTTTTTTTTCACTTATTTTTTATTATATTAGAATTAGATCTTATTTTTATCACGATGTTCAAAAACTTGTGTCTCAAATATAACACCATTGCATTAAGTAAATAAAAATTTAATTTTATGAATATTAAAAAAAAAAAAAATAATTCAATTTAAATTAACTGAAAAATTAAGTGTAATAAAAATAATTATAATTATGGATGTTTTATGTAACTTATGTAGTTTATTATATAAAATAATTTATTTTATTTTGGTTTTGATAACATAAAATATTTTGTAAAAAAATTGATAAGAAGGTTTGTGATTTCTAAAAATCTTTCATCCGGGGTCTGTGATCCACAAAAGATTAAGAACTGCTGGTCTATTAAATTATAATAATTAATAAATTATTAATATTCGCTGGAAATATATTAACTAATAAAATATTTTTTTTAATTTTGTTATAGGAATTTTGTCGCTATGGTAAAATGAAAGCTTTAAGACTGGTTAGAGATATTATAACGGGATTAAGCAAACGATATGCATTTATTGAGTTTGAAACATTTAAAATGGCATTAAATGCTTACGTACGCTGTAAATCTCTAGTATTAAACAGTTCAGAAGTATTTGTAGACTTTGAGTGTGGACGTTTATTACCTGGATGGAAACCTCGTAGACTAGGTACACTAATTATTATAATTATTTAAAATAACATAAATTAATATTTAATTAACATTAATTAATTATAATTATTATAATTAAAAATTTAGGTGGTGGTTTTGGAGGCCTAAAACAATCTGGTCAACTACGGTTTGGTGGTAGAATAAGAAATTTTAGACCACCATTAAATTTAGTTGATATAAAAAAAAACAGGTTAAATAAAGATAAAAAACAAGAAAAAGTTGCATCAACAAAATCTTCATCTTCAATCAAACCATCATCATCATCAAATGGACCTTCGTCATCAACCAGACCTTCATCATCAAACAGACCTTCATCAACCAGACCTTTATCATCAACCAGACCTTCATCATCAACCAGACCTTCATCATCAACAAGATCTTTATCGCCAAAGAAATCTTTATCAATCAGACCTTCATCATCAACCAGACCTCCATCATCAACCACAAATTCACATTCAAACTCAAATAACGTTTCAGCTACACCAGCAGCTAGAACTATATCTTTGCCGTTAACACCACCCTCAAATTCAACTATAGTCTTACCATTGACACCACCATCATACTCTAATATAAATTTACCATTAACACCGCCTTCGCAATCAATCATTGTCTTACCATTAACGCCACCCTCCCAGTCAATTGTAACATTGCCATTGACACCGCCCTCACATTCAGTTGCTTCTTTACCTTTAACACCACCCTCAAATTCAGTTTCAACTCCTCGTAATTCTATGTAATTTTACATATTTTCATCCCAATTTTGGGAAAATTGTGTTTTTGACTGAATTTTTCTGAATATTTAAATAATTTCATTAAAATAAATATTATCATTATTATTTTTTAACTGCTGGAAAAATTACTTTTACTATAAATTTTAATAGTTATTGTTATGTCATTTCTATAAAGCAATAAATAAGAGAGCTTAATTAAAATTGTATATATTTGTTTAACATTTTGGAATAATTTGTTAATTTTTTTTAAATAATTATAAGAAAAGTTACTTAGATAAAATTTTAATTATTACTAACAATTTAGAATCCTAATTATTGATTTCATAAATGTTATACTTAACATTATTAATTGTCACTTCTGCATACTTTAACATGTCATGTTATAAAAATATTTTATAGTTATTTGTAATTTCTGTTATTAAAAAAAAGTGATTAGGTATAAGTGATAATTGGCATGTATAACAGATATGAAATCTCATAAAATTTAATAAATTATTTTTATAAAAAAATATATTAATAGATAATTATTTTTATAACTGATTCAACAAATATTTAATTTTTAAAATAATGTTTTATTATGTCTTACATTTATACTTTGGTCATATATTAGATATAAGTAATTTTTAAAATGTTGATATAAATCATATTTGTTGGTCCATAAAAAAAACAAAACCGTATGGAAATTTAATTGTCATATATTACTCCAAAAATATATATTTTAATTAAATATTGTTGTTAAATTAGTATTTTTGAGTTATAATATATATAACATTAATATATAGTATTTAAGTTATATATTGTCATAAAATGCTAGATTTCATTTTTAAACTATTTTATAGCGACAAAAATTATTAAAAATATAAAAATAATTTTAAATTTTAACAATTCTTCATAAATTATATTTATAAAAATATATTATAATAGTTCAATTGGTTAATTAAGATTATGTAGAATGATTATTCAAGTACTTTAATTAATTGTATAATTAGAAAATTAACAATAAAAATACTAATTTTATTACATTATCGTTTAATATGGACATTGATAAAAGAAGTTTTTAATTTAAACATTAGATAAAAATTAAATTTATTAACTGAACAACAATATTTAATTAAAACAAATATTTCTGGAGTTATATCTGATCTTTAAATTCCTATATCTTATATATTTATTTTTTTAGTAATTTTTAAGCATTTTAATGGTTTTCAAGTTTAGATCATTTAAATACTTAAAAATTAATAAACAATTATTTTATTTCACATAGTGTTATAATTATTTTAATTTATGATGGCATATTTTCATTAAATGTTTGGTTGTTATGTGTTAAATTACTATTAAACCAGTGTGACAATAATTATGATTAGGCAAAAGAAAAATTACCATACAAATGCAATTTTTCTTGATTATTTTATCATAAAATTTTCTTTTACTGATTAAAAATAACAGGTAATAGATATAGTTCATAACATATCAAATTACTTTTAATATTTAAATTGTATACATTCACAGTGAATATATCTTATCAATTAATCCTAAATGAATGTCATAGACTTAAGTGATTAGAGATGTATGTAACGACTGCTATTTGTAAACTGTATTTAAATATTTAGACAATAGTTAAAGAGTGCTATTTTATTATTTTTTTTATTATGAAAATAAAAATGATGACTTAAAATAAAATGTATGTTTTAGTATTTTTATTGATTAATTTTAATTGATAAGAATTTTAAAAAATATATAAGAGTAGATTCATTATCAATAATCATTTTTATTTTTACAGTATTTCTTTTATTAATTTTATTTTAGAGTTACTTATGATAATAGTTACAATTTATGCATTAATGACTAAATCCTAATTAAAATTCTTAAAGACAATTAACTTCAAAACAACTTACAAATACTATAAATGAATTCAAACATTTTAAAATTACTTAAGACAAATGAAAATATTTCATATATTTATATATAGTTATTCTTAGTTATAATTTTAATTTTATTCAAAATTGTTTTAAAATGAAGATATATGATTCTATGTAGGTAACTATTAGATACCGACCATTAGTATAAAGTTTTGTTTTTATACTTTGTTTTTTCTTAAACTGATATATAATAATTTATACTTGCGTTATAAAATTGAAATATTTAATGTTTCTATAAAATTATTTTTAAACCTTAAATTATAGACAAAACAAAAATGTGTAAAGTTAATAGCCAGCACATTTGTTTGCTTAATATTTGACAACTATATAGGTATCTATTATATTATAAGATTATTTTTAAAAATTATTAAAAAAAATAAAATGAACATTAATGATATACCTTATGCGTTTTTTAAAAACAAAATAAAAAGTAAGCTGCATATTTTAAAGCATATTTTGACGATTTTAACTGCATATTTCGATAATTTTAAGTGCAAGAAGTCCCGAACCCTAATTATAATGAATATAAATAATAATAAGTTATATTCTTACGTTTTAGTTTTAGCAGCTTCAATCTCAATGATCATTTGAATCTATTCCTCTTGACTGAAAGGATTCTTCTTCGGCTTCGTAGCATAATATTCTTGTAACTTATCATAAAATAATACTTTTTCCATATTATATAAAATAACGTGTTACTATTGAGACAGAGTAATAAGATTGACAGAGCATTGTCAACGGGAATAGGTATTTGATAACTTGTCTTAAAATTACGTCAATTTTTGACGAACCAGTTTATACAATATACTCGTACATTGTACAAGTTACAAATTATATCAAGCAACTTAGAATTAAGAATGATAGTTTTCATCAAACTTCGTTGTTCCAATCAACAACGTTCCTTGTAAATTATCGTCACTTAAGTTAATTCTATACTTAGATTTGACATATTATACTTTTGAAAACGTTTTTGACTTAAGTAAGTGGAACTAAATATTGAAATCATTTCATGTTCATATTTTTTTCAAATTTGGATTTATATTGACCAAATATCTGTGAACTAGGGGAGGGGAGCGGTGTGAAAAGTTTGAAGGGCCGGGATCGGCCCATGGGCTGTAGATTGGAGACCCCTGGTTTATAGTATTGAAATGCATTCACGGTCCTGGTCATAATCCATCACTCATCAAATCTCGGTTGACTGGCGCCTCTAAAAAACTGTAACGCAGGTAGTGAGGTAGTGTAGCCACTGTAAACACACCCATGTGTTTATGGTATCACAATTAGTAATCAAGTGCAGCACGAAAATAGAATCGAGACTATTACACTTTATTAACTTTATATTTATATTATT
>JASXSY010003223.1:0-24588 GCA_034509805.1 Sipha maydis
GGACAAAAGTTCAATACACTATGTATCGAGATCAGTTAATTTTAAATATTTTCATAAATTTAGTTGCACATTTACATATTTGGAAACTATAATAATTTTACATCGTTAGGATTTATGTTTACATTTAATTAAACATAAAAATTTAAGTTTTAATTTGACTTTGTACTATTTAAGGAAGTGCTGATTAATGATATGGTAATAGTAAAATTAATATATATTGATCATTCGAATGTTTATAGAAAATACATTAAAATTGAGGCACTACACATTCATATGTTTTTTTTTTTGGCTTTTTTAAAAATTAGAATGTTAAAATATTGAATAAAAACATATATTTAGGACAAAAAGTTCAATACACTATGTATCGAGATCAGATAATTCTGACTATTTTCCTAAGTTTCGATGTACATTTACATATTCGGAAAACTATAATAATTTTACATCTTTAGAATTTATGTATACGCTTAATTAAATATAAAATTTTAAGTTTTAATTTGACTTTGTACTATTTAAGGAAGTGCTGATTTAGGATATGGTAATAATAAAATTAATATATATTGATCATTCGAATGTTATAGAAATACATTCAAATTGAGCACTACACATGGTTCTATTTGAGTATTTGATATAGAAACAATTTCTTATAATATTAATAAGAGTTTAATTTTCTTTTTTCAGATGATGTTTTTCGTCGTCGTTATAATGCTGATGTCGAATTTCGTTCGTGTGCCGACTTCCTGTGCTTCAATATATGCTAATTTAGTTTTCTTGAAAAATGTGATTTGCAAATGAATCTCTCTTTAAGTATGACTTATATATATATATATATATATAAATTATTGTCAATAGTTAACACAATCATTGTCAATAGTTTTTTCAATAATTGTTACTTATTTATAATTATTTGTAAATTTCTCGCATCATCGATGATTCGTTAAAAAATTACAATGTATTAGCTGTCCGCTCAAATTTTTAAAGAGCATAATTTCGTGTTAACTCATGTTTTTTGAAACTCTTCTTCTTTACCTAATAATAGAAGACCGTAACGTGATTTTATATTTAACTATTTTTAAATTAAATTTTTACATTAATTTACGCATCTTTAATTGTTCTTTCGCTTGACTATCATTGTTTTCACAATTAAATGTTTTTTGTTGCTTTTTGAAAAAATAAGAATGTTTCAAATATTGAATAAACATATATTTAGGACAAAAGTTCATTACACTATGTATCGAGATCAGATAATTTTTAATATTTTCATAAATTTATTTGTACATTTACATATTTGGAAACTATAATAATTTTACATCGTTAGGATTTATGTGTACATTTAATTAAACATAAAATTTAAGTTTTAATTTGACTTTGTACTATTTAAGGAAGTGCTGATTAATGATATGGTAATAGTAAATTAATATATATTGATCATTCGAATGTTTTAGAAATACATTAAAATTGAGCACTACACATTCATATGTTTTTTTTTTTTGCTTTTTGAAAAAATTAGAATGTTGAAATATTGAATAAACATATATTTAGGACAAAGTTCATTTACACTATGTATCGAGATCAGATAATTTTTAATATTTTCATAAATTTAGTTGTACATTTACATATTTGGAAAACTATAATAATTTTACATCGTTAGGATTTATGTTTTACATTTAATTAAACATAAAATTTAAGTTTTAATTTGACTTTGTTTCTATTTAAGGAAGTGCTGATTAATGATATGGTAATAGTAAAATTAATATATATTGATCATTCGAATGTTATAGAAATACATTAAAATTGAGCACTACACATTCATATGTTTTTTTTTTTGCTTTTTGAAAAAATTAGAATGTTGAAATATTGAATAAACATATATTTAGGGACAAAAGTTCAATACACTATGTATCGAGATCAGATAATTTTAAATATTTTCATAAATTTAGTTGCACATTTTACATATTTGGAAAACTATAATAATTTTACATCGTTAGGATTTATGTTTACATTTAATTAAACATAAAATTTAAGTTTTAATTTGACTTTGTGCATTTTAAGAAAATTGCAGATTTAGGAATATGATAAACGTAAAATAATATATATTGATTTTTCGAATGTTATAGAAATACATTCAAATTGAGCACTACACATGGTTCTATTTGAGTATTTGATATAGAAAAAATTTCTTATAATCTTAATAAAAGATATTTTTTCTTTTTCAGATGATGTTTCCGATATCGTTATAATGCCGATGTCGAATTTCGTTCGTGTGCCGACTACCAGTGCATCAATATTTGCTACTATAGTTTTCGGGGAAAAAAATGTGATTTGCAAATGAATCTCTCTTTAAGTACGACTTATATATATATAAATTATTATCAATAGTTTACACAATCATTGACAATAGTTTTTTAATAATTGTTACTTATTTATAATTATTTGTAAATACTCTCGCATCATCGATGCTTCGTTTAAAAAATTACAAAGTAACAGCTGTCCACTCAAATTTTTTAAAAGCATAATTTTCGTGTAAACTCTTGTTATTGAAACTCTTATTTTTTAACTTATATTAGATAACCGTAAAATCCATTTGTATTTAACTATTTGTATATACAATTTTATATTAATTAACGCATCTTTAAATGATTTTTACCTTGAATATCATTGTTTCCCACATTCATATGTTTTTTTTTTTGCTTTTTTGAAAAAAATAAGGAATGTTCAAATATTGAATAAACATATATTTAGGACAAAAAGTTCATTACACTATGTATCGAGATCAGATAATTTTTAATATTTTCATAAATTAAGTTGTACATTTACATATTTGGAAACTATAATAATTTTTACATCGTTAGGATTTATGTTTACATTTAATTAAACATAAAATTTAAGTTTTTAATTTGACTTTGTTCTATTTAAGGAAGTGCTGATTAATGATATGGTAATAGTAAAATTAATATATATTGATCATTCGAATGTTATAGAAATACATTAAAAATTGAGCACTACACATTCATATGTTTTTTTTTTTGCTTTTTTAAAAATTAGGAATGTTAAAATATTGAATAAACATATATTTAGGACAAAAGTTCAATACACTATGTATCGAGATCAGTTAATTTTAAATATTTTCATAAATTTTAGTTGCACATTTACATATTTGGAAACTATAATAATTTTACATCGTTAGGATTTATGTTTACATTTAATTAAACATAAAATTTAAGTTTTAATTTGACTTTGTACTATTTAAGGAAGTGCTGATTAATGATATGGTAATAGTAAATTAATATATATTGATCATTCGAATGTTATAGAAATACATTAAAATTGAGCACTACACATTCATATGTTTTTTTTTTTTGGCTTTTTTTAAAAATTAGAATGTTAAAATATTGAATAAACATATATTTAGGACAAAAGTTCAATACACTATGTATCGAGATCAGATAATTCTGACTATTTTCCTAAGTTTCGATGTACATTTACATATTCGGAAACTATAATAATTTTACATCTTTAGAATTTATGTATACGCTTAATTAAATATAAAATTTAAGTTTTAATTTGACTTTGTACTATTTAAGGAAGTGCTGATTTAGGATATGGTAATAATAAATTAATATATATTGATCATTCGAATGTTATAGAAAATACATTCAAATTGAGCACTACACATGGTTCTATTTGAGTATTTGATATAGAACAATTTCTTATAATATTAATAAGAGTTAATTTTCTTTTTCAGATGATGTTTTTCGTCGTCGTTTATAATGCTGATGTCGAATTTCGTTCGTGTGCCGACTTCCTGTGCTTCAATATATGCTAATTTAGTTTTCTTGAAAAATGTGATTTGCAAATGAATCTCTCTTTAAGTATGACTTATATATATATATATATATATAAATTATTGTCAATAGTTAACACAATCATTGTCAATAGTTTTTTCAATAATTGTTACTTATTTATAATTATTTGTAAATTTCTCGCATCATCGATGATTCGTTAAAAAAATTACAATGTATTAGCTGTCCGCTCAAATTTTTAAAGAGCATAATTTCGTGTTAACTCATGTTTTTGAAACTCTTCTTCTTTTACCTAATAATAGAAGACCGTAACGTGATTTTTATATTTAACTATTTTTAAATTAAATTTTACATTAATTTACGCATCTTTAATTGTTCTTTCGCTTGACTATCATTGTTTTCACAATTAAATGTTTTTTTGTTGCTTTTTGAAAAAAATAAGAATGTTCAAATATTGAATAAACATATATTTAGGACAAAAGTTCATTACACTATGTATCGAGATCAGATAATTTTTTAATATTTTCATAAATTTATTTGTACATTTACATATTTGGAAAACTATAATAATTTTACATCGTTAGGATTTATGTGTACATTTAATTAAACATAAAATTTAAGTTTTAATTTGACTTTGTACTATTTAAGGAAGTGCTGATTAATGATATGGTAATAGTAAAATTAATATATATTGATCATTCGAATGTTTTAGAAATACATTAAAATTGAGCACTACACATTCATATGTTTTTTTTTTTGCTTTTTGAAAAAATTAGAATGTTGAAATATTGAATAAACATATATTTAGGACAAAGTTCATTACACTATGTATCGAGATCAGATAATTTTTAATATTTTCATAAATTTAGTTGTACATTTACATATTTGGAAACTATAATAATTTTACATCGTTAGGGATTTATGTTTACATTTAATTAAACATAAAATTTTAAGTTTTTAATTTGACTTTGTTCTATTTAAGGAAGTGCTGATTAATGATATGGTAATAGTAAAATTAATATATATTGGATCATTCGAATGTTATAGTATAGAAATACATTAAAATTGAGCACTACACATTCATATGTTTTTTTTTTGCTTTTTTAAAAATTAGAATGTTAAAATATTGAATAAACATATATTTAGGACAAAAGTTCAATACACTATGTATCGAGATCAGTTAATTTTAAATATTTTCATAAATTTAGTTGCACATTTACATATTTGGAAACTATAATAATTTTACATCGTTAGGATTTATGTTTACATTTAATTAAACATAAAATTTAAGTTTTAATTTGACTTTGTACTATTTAAGGAAGTGCTGATTAATGATATGGTAATAGTAAATTAATATATATTGATCATTCGAATGTTATAGAAATACATTAAAATTGAGCACTACACATTCATATGTTTTTTTTTGGCTTTTTTAAAAATTAGAATGTTAAAATATTGAATAAACATATATTTAGGACAAAAGTTCAATACACTATGTATCGAGATCAGATAATTCTGACTATTTTCCTAAGTTTCGATGTACATTTACATATTCGGAAACTATAATAATTTTACATCTTTAGAATTTATGTATACGCTTAATTAAATATAAAATTTAAGTTTTAATTTGACTTTGTACTATTTAAGGAAGTGCTGATTTAGGATATGGTAATAATAAATTAATATATATTGATCATTCGAATGTTATAGAAATACATTCAAATTGAGCACTACACATGGTTCTATTTGAGTATTTGATATAGAACAATTTCTTATAATATTAATAAGAGTTAATTTTCTTTTTCAGATGATGTTTTCGTCGTCGTTATAATGCTGATGTCGAATTTCGTTCGTGTGCCGACTTCCTGTGCTTCAATATATGCTAATTTAGTTTTCTTGAAAAATGTGATTTGCAAATGAATCTCTCTTTAAGTATGACTTATATATATATATATATATATAAATTATTGTCAATAGTTAACACAATCATTGTCAATAGTTTTTCAATAATTGTTACTTATTTATAATTATTTGTAAATTTCTCGCATCATCGATGATTCGTTAAAAAATTACAATGTATTAGCTGTCCGCTCAAATTTTTAAAGAGCATAATTTCGTGTTAACTCATGTTTTTGAAACTCTTCTTCTTTACCTAATAATAGAAGACCGTAACGTGATTTTATATTTAACTATTTTTAAATTAAATTTTACATTAATTTACGCATCTTTAATTGTTCTTTCGCTTGACTATCATTGTTTTCACAATTAAATGTTTTTTGTTGCTTTTTGAAAAAATAAGAATGTTCAAATATTGAATAAACATATATTTAGGACAAAAGTTCATTACACTATGTATCGAGATCAGATAATTTTTAATATTTTCATAAATTTATTTGTACATTTACATATTTGGAAACTATAATAATTTTACATCGTTAGGATTTATGTGTACATTTAATTAAACATAAAATTTAAGTTTTAATTTGACTTTGTACTATTTAAGGAAGTGCTGATTAATGATATGGTAATAGTAAATTAATATATATTGATCATTCGAATGTTTTAGAAATACATTAAAATTGAGCACTACACATTCATATGTTTTTTTTTTGCTTTTTGAAAAAATTAGAATGTTGAAATATTGAATAAACATATATTTAGGACAAAGTTCATTACACTATGTATCGAGATCAGATAATTTTTAATATTTTCATAAATTTAGTTGTACATTTACATATTTGGAAACTATAATAATTTTACATCGTTAGGATTTATGTTTACATTTAATTAAACATAAAATTTAAGTTTTAATTTGACTTTGTTCTATTTAAGGAAGTGCTGATTAATGATATGGTAATAGTAAATTAATATATATTGATCATTCGAATGTTATAGAAATACATTAAAATTGAGCACTACACATTCATATGTTTTTTTTTTGCTTTTTGAAAAAATTAGAATGTTGAAATATTGAATAAACATATATTTAGGACAAAAGTTCAATACACTATGTATCGAGATCAGATAATTTTAAATATTTTCATAAATTTAGTTGCACATTTACATATTTGGAAACTATAATAATTTTACATCGTTAGGATTTATGTTTACATTTAATTAAACATAAAATTTAAGTTTTAATTTGACTTTGTGCATTTTAAGAAATTGCAGATTTAGGATATGATAAACGTAAAATAATATATATTGATTTTTCGAATGTTATAGAAATACATTCAAATTGAGCACTACACATGGTTCTATTTGAGTATTTGATATAGAAAAATTTCTTATAATCTTAATAAAAGATATTTTTCTTTTTCAGATGATGTTTCCGATATCGTTATAATGCCGATGTCGAATTTCGTTCGTGTGCCGACTACCAGTGCATCAATATTTGCTACTATAGTTTTCGGGAAAAATGTGATTTGCAAATGAATCTCTCTTTAAGTACGACTTATATATATATAAATTATTATCAATAGTTTACACAATCATTGACAATAGTTTTTTAATAATTGTTACTTATTTATAATTATTTGTAAATACTCTCGCATCATCGATGCTTCGTTTAAAAATTACAAAGTAACAGCTGTCCACTCAAATTTTTAAAAGCATAATTTCGTGTAAACTCTTGTTATTGAAACTCTTATTTTTTAACTTATATTAGATAACCGTAAAATCCATTTGTATTTAACTATTTGTATATACAATTTTATATTAATTAACGCATCTTTAAATGATTTTTACCTTGAATATCATTGTTCCCACATTCATATGTTTTTTTTTTGCTTTTTGAAAAAATAAGAATGTTCAAATATTGAATAAACATATATTTAGGACAAAAGTTCATTACACTATGTATCGAGATCAGATAATTTTTAATATTTTCATAAATTAAGTTGTACATTTACATATTTGGAAACTATAATAATTTTACATCGTTAGGATTTATGTTTACATTTAATTAAACATAAAATTTAAGTTTTAATTTGACTTTGTTCTATTTAAGGAAGTGCTGATTAATGATATGGTAATAGTAAATTAATATATATTGATCATTCGAATGTTATAGAAATACATTAAAATTGAGCACTACACATTCATATGTTTTTTTTTTGCTTTTTTAAAAATTAGAATGTTAAAATATTGAATAAACATATATTTAGGACAAAAGTTCAATACACTATGTATCGAGATCAGTTAATTTTAAATATTTTCATAAATTTAGTTGCACATTTACATATTTGGAAACTATAATAATTTTACATCGTTAGGATTTATGTTTACATTTAATTAAACATAAAATTTAAGTTTTAATTTGACTTTGTACTATTTAAGGAAGTGCTGATTAATGATATGGTAATAGTAAATTAATATATATTGATCATTCGAATGTTATAGAAATACATTAAAATTGAGCACTACACATTCATATGTTTTTTTTTGGCTTTTTTAAAAATTAGAATGTTAAAATATTGAATAAACATATATTTAGGACAAAAGTTCAATACACTATGTATCGAGATCAGATAATTCTGACTATTTTCCTAAGTTTCGATGTACATTTACATATTCGGAAACTATAATAATTTTACATCTTTAGAATTTATGTATACGCTTAATTAAATATAAAATTTAAGTTTTAATTTGACTTTGTACTATTTAAGGAAGTGCTGATTTAGGATATGGTAATAATAAATTAATATATATTGATCATTCGAATGTTATAGAAATACATTCAAATTGAGCACTACACATGGTTCTATTTGAGTATTTGATATAGAACAATTTCTTATAATATTAATAAGAGTTAATTTTCTTTTTCAGATGATGTTTTCGTCGTCGTTATAATGCTGATGTCGAATTTCGTTCGTGTGCCGACTTCCTGTGCTTCAATATATGCTAATTTAGTTTTCTTGAAAAATGTGATTTGCAAATGAATCTCTCTTTAAGTATGACTTATATATATATATATATATATAAATTATTGTCAATAGTTAACACAATCATTGTCAATAGTTTTTCAATAATTGTTACTTATTTATAATTATTTGTAAATTTCTCGCATCATCGATGATTCGTTAAAAAATTACAATGTATTAGCTGTCCGCTCAAATTTTTAAAGAGCATAATTTCGTGTTAACTCATGTTTTTGAAACTCTTCTTCTTTACCTAATAATAGAAGACCGTAACGTGATTTTATATTTAACTATTTTTAAATTAAATTTTACATTAATTTACGCATCTTTAATTGTTCTTTCGCTTGACTATCATTGTTTTCACAATTAAATGTTTTTTGTTGCTTTTTGAAAAAATAAGAATGTTCAAATATTGAATAAACATATATTTAGGACAAAAGTTCATTACACTATGTATCGAGATCAGATAATTTTTAATATTTTCATAAATTTATTTGTACATTTACATATTTGGAAACTATAATAATTTTACATCGTTAGGATTTATGTGTACATTTAATTAAACATAAAATTTAAGTTTTAATTTGACTTTGTACTATTTAAGGAAGTGCTGATTAATGATATGGTAATAGTAAATTAATATATATTGATCATTCGAATGTTTTAGAAATACATTAAAATTGAGCACTACACATTCATATGTTTTTTTTTTGCTTTTTGAAAAAATTAGAATGTTGAAATATTGAATAAACATATATTTAGGACAAAGTTCATTACACTATGTATCGAGATCAGATAATTTTTAATATTTTCATAAATTTAGTTGTACATTTACATATTTGGAAACTATAATAATTTTACATCGTTAGGATTTATGTTTACATTTAATTAAACATAAAATTTAAGTTTTAATTTGACTTTGTTCTATTTAAGGAAGTGCTGATTAATGATATGGTAATAGTAAATTAATATATATTGATCATTCGAATGTTATAGAAATACATTAAAATTGAGCACTACACATTCATATGTTTTTTTTTTGCTTTTTTAAAAATTAGAATGTTAAAATATTGAATAAACATATATTTAGGACAAAAGTTCAATACACTATGTATCGAGATCAGTTAATTTTAAATATTTTCATAAATTTAGTTGCACATTTACATATTTGGAAACTATAATAATTTTACATCGTTAGGATTTATGTTTACATTTAATTAAACATAAAATTTAAGTTTTAATTTGACTTTGTACTATTTAAGGAAGTGCTGATTAATGATATGGTAATAGTAAATTAATATATATTGATCATTCGAATGTTATAGAAATACATTAAAATTGAGCACTACACATTCATATGTTTTTTTTTGGCTTTTTTAAAAATTAGAATGTTAAAATATTGAATAAACATATATTTAGGACAAAAGTTCAATACACTATGTATCGAGATCAGATAATTCTGACTATTTTCCTAAGTTTCGATGTACATTTACATATTCGGAAACTATAATAATTTTACATCTTTAGAATTTATGTATACGCTTAATTAAATATAAAATTTAAGTTTTAATTTGACTTTGTACTATTTAAGGAAGTGCTGATTTAGGATATGGTAATAATAAATTAATATATATTGATCATTCGAATGTTATAGAAATACATTCAAATTGAGCACTACACATGGTTCTATTTGAGTATTTGATATAGAACAATTTCTTATAATATTAATAAGAGTTAATTTTCTTTTTCAGATGATGTTTTCGTCGTCGTTATAATGCTGATGTCGAATTTCGTTCGTGTGCCGACTTCCTGTGCTTCAATATATGCTAATTTAGTTTTCTTGAAAAATGTGATTTGCAAATGAATCTCTCTTTAAGTATGACTTATATATATATATATATATATAAATTATTGTCAATAGTTAACACAATCATTGTCAATAGTGTTTCAATAATTGTTACTTATTTATAATTATTTGTAAATTTCTCGCATCATCGATGATTCGTTAAAAAATTACAATGTATTAGCTGTCCGCTCAAATTTTTAAAGAGCATAATTTCGTGTTAACTCATGTTTTTGAAACTCTTCTTCTTTACCTAATAATAGAAGACCGTAACGTGATTTTATATTTAACTATTTTTAAATTAAATTTTACATTAATTTACGCATCTTTAATTGTTCTTTCGCTTGACTATCATTGTTTTCACAATTAAATGTTTTTTGTTGCTTTTTGAAAAAATAAGAATGTTCAAATATTGAATAAACATATATTTAGGACAAAAGTTCATTACACTATGTATCGAGATCAGATAATTTTTAATATTTTCATAAATTTATTTGTACATTTACATATTTGGAAACTATAATAATTTTACATCGTTAGGATTTATGTGTACATTTAATTAAACATAAAATTTAAGTTTTAATTTGACTTTGTACTATTTAAGGAAGTGCTGATTAATGATATGGTAATAGTAAATTAATATATATTGATCATTCGAATGTTTTAGAAATACATTAAAATTGAGCACTACACATTCATATGTTTTTTTTTTGCTTTTTGAAAAAATTAGAATGTTGAAATATTGAATAAACATATATTTAGGACAAAGTTCATTACACTATGTATCGAGATCAGATAATTTTTAATATTTTCATAAATTTAGTTGTACATTTACATATTTGGAAACTATAATAATTTTACATCGTTAGGATTTATGTTTACATTTAATTAAACATAAAATTTAAGTTTTAATTTGACTTTGTTCTATTTAAGGAAGTGCTGATTAATGATATGGTAATAGTAAATTAATATATATTGATCATTCGAATGTTATAGAAATACATTAAAATTGAGCACTACACATTCATATGTTTTTTTTTTGCTTTTTGAAAAAATTAGAATGTTGAAATATTGAATAAACATATATTTAGGACAAAAGTTCAATACACTATGTATCGAGATCAGATAATTTTAAATATTTTCATAAATTTAGTTGCACATTTACATATTTGGAAACTATAATAATTTTACATCGTTAGGATTTATGTTTACATTTAATTAAACATAAAATTTAAGTTTTAATTTGACTTTGTGCATTTTAAGAAATTGCAGATTTAGGATATGATAAACGTAAAATAATATATATTGATTTTTCGAATGTTATAGAAATACATTCAAATTGAGCACTACACATGGTTCTATTTGAGTATTTGATATAGAAAAATTTCTTATAATCTTAATAAAAGATATTTTTCTTTTTCAGATGATGTTTCCGATATCGTTATAATGCCGATGTCGAATTTCGTTCGTGTGCCGACTACCAGTGCATCAATATTTGCTACTATAGTTTTCGGGAAAAATGTGATTTGCAAATGAATCTCTCTTTAAGTACGACTTATATATATATAAATTATTATCAATAGTTTACACAATCATTGACAATAGTTTTTTAATAATTGTTACTTATTTATAATTATTTGTAAATACTCTCGCATCATCGATGCTTCGTTTAAAAATTACAAAGTAACAGCTGTCCACTCAAATTTTTAAAAGCATAATTTCGTGTAAACTCTTGTTATTGAAACTCTTATTTTTTAACTTATATTAGATAACCGTAAAATCCATTTGTATTTAACTATTTGTATATACAATTTTATATTAATTAACGCATCTTTAAATGATTTTTACCTTGAATATCATTGTTCCCACATTCATATGTTTTTTTTTTGCTTTTTGAAAAAATAAGAATGTTCAAATATTGAATAAACATATATTTAGGACAAAAGTTCATTACACTATGTATCGAGATCAGATAATTTTTAATATTTTCATAAATTAAGTTGTACATTTACATATTTGGAAACTATAATAATTTTACATCGTTAGGATTTATGTTTACATTTAATTAAACATAAAATTTAAGTTTTAATTTGACTTTGTTCTATTTAAGGAAGTGCTGATTAATGATATGGTAATAGTAAATTAATATATATTGATCATTCGAATGTTATAGAAATACATTAAAATTGAGCACTACACATTCATATGTTTTTTTTTTGCTTTTTTAAAAATTAGAATGTTAAAATATTGAATAAACATATATTTAGGACAAAAGTTCAATACACTATGTATCGAGATCAGTTAATTTTAAATATTTTCATAAATTTAGTTGCACATTTACATATTTGGAAACTATAATAATTTTACATCGTTAGGATTTATGTTTACATTTAATTAAACATAAAATTTAAGTTTTAATTTGACTTTGTACTATTTAAGGAAGTGCTGATTAATGATATGGTAATAGTAAATTAATATATATTGATCATTCGAATGTTATAGAAATACATTAAAATTGAGCACTACACATTCATATGTTTTTTTTTGGCTTTTTTAAAAATTAGAATGTTAAAATATTGAATAAACATATATTTAGGACAAAAGTTCAATACACTATGTATCGAGATCAGATAATTCTGACTATTTTCCTAAGTTTCGATGTACATTTACATATTCGGAAACTATAATAATTTTACATCTTTAGAATTTATGTATACGCTTAATTAAATATAAAATTTAAGTTTTAATTTGACTTTGTACTATTTAAGGAAGTGCTGATTTAGGATATGGTAATAATAAATTAATATATATTGATCATTCGAATGTTATAGAAATACATTCAAATTGAGCACTACACATGGTTCTATTTGAGTATTTGATATAGAACAATTTCTTATAATATTAATAAGAGTTAATTTTCTTTTTCAGATGATGTTTTCGTCGTCGTTATAATGCTGATGTCGAATTTCGTTCGTGTGCCGACTTCCTGTGCTTCAATATATGCTAATTTAGTTTTCTTGAAAAATGTGATTTGCAAATGAATCTCTCTTTAAGTATGACTTATATATATATATATATATATAAATTATTGTCAATAGTTAACACAATCATTGTCAATAGTTTTTCAATAATTGTTACTTATTTATAATTATTTGTAAATTTCTCGCATCATCGATGATTCGTTAAAAAATTACAATGTATTAGCTGTCCGCTCAAATTTTTAAAGAGCATAATTTCGTGTTAACTCATGTTTTTGAAACTCTTCTTCTTTACCTAATAATAGAAGACCGTAACGTGATTTTATATTTAACTATTTTTAAATTAAATTTTACATTAATTTACGCATCTTTAATTGTTCTTTCGCTTGACTATCATTGTTTTCACAATTAAATGTTTTTTGTTGCTTTTTGAAAAAATAAGAATGTTCAAATATTGAATAAACATATATTTAGGACAAAAGTTCATTACACTATGTATCGAGATCAGATAATTTTTAATATTTTCATAAATTTATTTGTACATTTACATATTTGGAAACTATAATAATTTTACATCGTTAGGATTTATGTGTACATTTAATTAAACATAAAATTTAAGTTTTAATTTGACTTTGTACTATTTAAGGAAGTGCTGATTAATGATATGGTAATAGTAAATTAATATATATTGATCATTCGAATGTTTTAGAAATACATTAAAATTGAGCACTACACATTCATATGTTTTTTTTTTGCTTTTTGAAAAAATTAGAATGTTGAAATATTGAATAAACATATATTTAGGACAAAGTTCATTACACTATGTATCGAGATCAGATAATTTTTAATATTTTCATAAATTTAGTTGTACATTTACATATTTGGAAACTATAATAATTTTACATCGTTAGGATTTATGTTTACATTTAATTAAACATAAAATTTAAGTTTTAATTTGACTTTGTTCTATTTAAGGAAGTGCTGATTAATGATATGGTAATAGTAAATTAATATATATTGATCATTCGAATGTTATAGAAATACATTAAAATTGAGCACTACACATTCATATGTTTTTTTTTTGCTTTTTGAAAAAATTAGAATGTTGAAATATTGAATAAACATATATTTAGGACAAAAGTTCAATACACTATGTATCGAGATCAGATAATTTTAAATATTTTCATAAATTTAGTTGCACATTTACATATTTGGAAACTATAATAATTTTACATCGTTAGGATTTATGTTTACATTTAATTAAACATAAAATTTAAGTTTTAATTTGACTTTGTGCATTTTAAGAAATTGCAGATTTAGGATATGATAAACGTAAAATAATATATATTGATTTTTCGAATGTTATAGAAATACATTCAAATTGAGCACTACACATGGTTCTATTTGAGTATTTGATATAGAAAAATTTCTTATAATCTTAATAAAAGATATTTTTCTTTTTCAGATGATGTTTCCGATATCGTTATAATGCCGATGTCGAATTTCGTTCGTGTGCCGACTACCAGTGCATCAATATTTGCTACTATAGTTTTCGGGAAAAATGTGATTTGCAAATGAATCTCTCTTTAAGTACGACTTATATATATATAAATTATTATCAATAGTTTACACAATCATTGACAATAGTTTTTTAATAATTGTTACTTATTTATAATTATTTGTAAATACTCTCGCATCATCGATGCTTCGTTTAAAAATTACAAAGTAACAGCTGTCCACTCAAATTTTTAAAAGCATAATTTCGTGTAAACTCTTGTTATTGAAACTCTTATTTTTTAACTTATATTAGATAACCGTAAAATCCATTTGTATTTAACTATTTGTATATACAATTTTATATTAATTAACGCATCTTTAAATGATTTTTACCTTGAATATCATTGTTCCCACATTCATATGTTTTTTTTTTGCTTTTTGAAAAAATAAGAATGTTCAAATATTGAATAAACATATATTTAGGACAAAAGTTCATTACACTATGTATCGAGATCAGATAATTTTTAATATTTTCATAAATTAAGTTGTACATTTACATATTTGGAAACTATAATAATTTTACATCGTTAGGATTTATGTTTACATTTAATTAAACATAAAATTTAAGTTTTAATTTGACTTTGTTCTATTTAAGGAAGTGCTGATTAATGATATGGTAATAGTAAATTAATATATATTGATCATTCGAATGTTATAGAAATACATTAAAATTGAGCACTACACATTCATATGTTTTTTTTTTGCTTTTTTAAAAATTAGAATGTTAAAATATTGAATAAACATATATTTAGGACAAAAGTTCAATACACTATGTATCGAGATCAGTTAATTTTAAATATTTTCATAAATTTAGTTGCACATTTACATATTTGGAAACTATAATAATTTTACATCGTTAGGATTTATGTTTACATTTAATTAAACATAAAATTTAAGTTTTAATTTGACTTTGTACTATTTAAGGAAGTGCTGATTAATGATATGGTAATAGTAAATTAATATATATTGATCATTCGAATGTTATAGAAATACATTAAAATTGAGCACTACACATTCATATGTTTTTTTTTGGCTTTTTTAAAAATTAGAATGTTAAAATATTGAATAAACATATATTTAGGACAAAAGTTCAATACACTATGTATCGAGATCAGATAATTCTGACTATTTTCCTAAGTTTCGATGTACATTTACATATTCGGAAACTATAATAATTTTACATCTTTAGAATTTATGTATACGCTTAATTAAATATAAAATTTAAGTTTTAATTTGACTTTGTACTATTTAAGGAAGTGCTGATTTAGGATATGGTAATAATAAATTAATATATATTGATCATTCGAATGTTATAGAAATACATTCAAATTGAGCACTACACATGGTTCTATTTGAGTATTTGATATAGAACAATTTCTTATAATATTAATAAGAGTTAATTTTCTTTTTCAGATGATGTTTTCGTCGTCGTTATAATGCTGATGTCGAATTTCGTTCGTGTGCCGACTTCCTGTGCTTCAATATATGCTAATTTAGTTTTCTTGAAAAATGTGATTTGCAAATGAATCTCTCTTTAAGTATGACTTATATATATATATATATAAATTATTGTCAATAGTTAACACAATCATTGTCAATAGTTTTTCAATAATTGTTACTTATTTATAATTATTTGTAAATTTCTCGCATCATCGATGATTCGTTAAAAAATTACAATGTATTAGCTGTCCGCTCAAATTTTTAAAGAGCATAATTTCGTGTTAACTCATGTTTTTGAAACTCTTATTCTTTACCTAATAATAGAAGACCGTAACGTGATTTTATATTTAACTATTTTTAAATTAAATTTTACATTAATTTACGCATCTTTAATTGTTTTTTCGCTTGATTATCATTGTTTTCACAATTAAATGTTTTTTGTTGCTCTTTGAAAAAGTTAAGAATGGTCAAATATTGAATAAACATTAATTTAGGACATCAGTTAAATACACTATGTATCGAGATCACATAATTCTGACTATTTTCCTAAATTTCGATGTACATTTACATATTCGGAAACTATAATAATTTTACATAGTTAGGATTTATGTATACATTTAATTAAACATAAAATTTAAGTTTTAATTTGACTTTGTGCATTTTAAGAAATTGCAGATTTAGGATATGATAAACGTAAATTAATATATATTGATCATTCGAATGTTATAGAAATACATTCAAATTGAGCACTACACATGGTTCTATTTGAGTATTTGATATAGAAAAATTTCTTATAATCTTAATAAGAGATATTTTTCTGTTTCAAATGATGTTTCCGATATCGTTATAATGCTGATGTCGAATTTCGTTCGTGTACCGACTACCAGTGCATCAATATTTGCTACTATAGTTTTCGGGAAAAATGTGATTTGCAAATGAATCTCTCTTTAAGTACGACTTATATATATAAATTATTATCAATAGTTTACACAATAATTGGCAATAGTTTTTTAATAATTGTTACTTATTTATAATTATTTGTAAATACTCTCGCATCATCGATGCTTCGTTTAAAAATTACAAAGTAACAGCTGTCCACTCAAATTTTTAAAAGCATAATTTGGTGTAAACTCTTGTTATTGAAACTCTTATTTTTTAACTTATATTAGATAACCGTAAAATCCATTTGTATTTAACTATTTATATATACAATTTTATATTAATTAACGCATCTTCAAATGATTTTTACCTTGAATATCATTGTTCCCACATTCATATGATTTTTTTTTGCTTTTTGAAAAAATTAGAATGTTCAAATATTGAATAAACATATATTTAGGACAAAAGTTTAATACACTATGTATCGAGATCAGATAATTTTTAATATTTTCATAAATTTAGTTGTACATTTACATATTTGGAAACTATAATAATTTTACATCGTTAGGATTTATGTGTACATTTAATTAAACATAAAATTTAAGTTTTAATTTGACTTTGTGCATTTTAAGAAATTGCAGATTTAGGATATGATAAACGTAAATTAATATATATTGATCATTCGAATGTTATAGAAATACATTAAAATTGAGCACTACACATTCATATGTTTTTTTTTTGCTTTTTTAAAAATTAGAATGTTAAAATATTGAATAAACATATATTTAGGACAAAAGTTCAATACACTATGTATCGAGATCAGTTAATTTTAAATATTTTCATAAATTTAGTTGCACATTTACATATTTGGAAACTATAATAATTTTACATCGTTAGGATTTATGTTTACATTTAATTAAACATAAAATTTAAGTTTTAATTTGACTTTGTACTATTTAAGGAAGTGCTGATTAATGATATGGTAATAGTAAATTAATATATATTGATCATTCGAATGTTATAGAAATACATTAAAATTGAGCACTACACATTCATATGTTTTTTTTTGGCTTTTTTAAAAATTAGAATGTTAAAATATTGAATAAACATATATTTAGGACAAAAGTTCAATACACTATGTATCGAGATCAGATAATTCTGACTATTTTCCTAAGTTTCGATGTACATTTACATATTCGGAAACTATAATAATTTTACATCTTTAGAATTTATGTATACGCTTAATTAAATATAAAATTTAAGTTTTAATTTGACTTTGTACTATTTAAGGAAGTGCTGATTTAGGATATGGTAATAATAAATTAATATATATTGATCATTCGAATGTTATAGAAATACATTCAAATTGAGCACTACACATGGTTCTATTTGAGTATTTGATATAGAACAATTTCTTATAATATTAATAAGAGTTAATTTTCTTTTTCAGATGATGTTTTCGTCGTCGTTATAATGCTGATGTCGAATTTCGTTCGTGTGCCGACTTCCTGTGCTTCAATATATGCTAATTTAGTTTTCTTGAAAAATGTGATTTGCAAATGAATCTCTCTTTAAGTATGACTTATATATATATATATATAAATTATTGTCAAAAGTTAACACAATCATTGTCAATAGTTTTTCAATAATTGTTACTTATTTATAATTATTTGTAAATTTCTCGCATCATCGATGATTCGTTAAAAAATTACAATGTATTAGCTGTCCGCTCAAATTTTTAAAGAGCATAATTTCGTGTTAACTCATGTTTTTGAAACTCTTATTCTTTACCTAATAATAGAAGACCGTAACGTGATTTTATATTTAACTATTTTTAAATTAAATTTTACATTAATTTACGCATCTTTAATTGTTTTTTCGCTTGATTATCATTGTTTTCACAATTAAATGTTTTTTGTTGCTCTTTGAAAAAGTTAAGAATGGTCAAATATTGAATAAACATTAATTTAGGACATCAGTTAAATACACTATGTATCGAGATCACATAATTCTGACTATTTTCCTAAATTTCGATGTACATTTACATATTCGGAAACTATAATAATTTTACATAGTTAGGATTTATGTATACATTTAATTAAACATAAAATTTAAGTTTTAATTTGACTTTGTGCATTTTAAGAAATTGCAGATTTAGGATATGATAAACGTAAATTAATATATATTGATCATTCGAATGTTATAGAAATACATTAAAATTGAGCACTACACATTCATATGTTTTTTTTTGGCTTTTTAAAAATTAGAATGTTAAAATATTGAATAAACATATATTTAGGACAAAAGTTCAATACACTATGTATCGAGATCAGATAATTTTAAATATTTTCATAAATTTAGTTGCACATTTACATATTTGGAAACTATAATAATTTTACATCGTTAGGATTTATGTTTACATTTAATTAAACATAAAATTTAAGTTTTAATTTGACTTTGTGCATTTTAAGAAATTGCAGATTTAGGATATGATAAACGTAAAATAATATATATTGATTTTTCGAATGTTATAGAAATACATTCAAATTGAGCACTACACATGGTTCTATTTGAGTATTTGATATAGAAAAATTTCTTATAATCTTAATAAAAGATATTTTTCTTTTTCAGATGATGTTTCCGATATCGTTATAATGCCGATGTCGAATTTCGTTCGTGTGCCGACTACCAGTGCATCAATATTTGCTACTATAGTTTTCGGGAAAAATGTGATTTGCAAATGAATCTCTCTTTAAGTACGACTTATATATATATAAATTATTATCAATAGTTTACACAATCATTGACAATAGTTTTTTAATAATTGTTACTTATTTATAATTATTTGTAAATACTCTCGCATCATCGATGCTTCGTTTAAAAATTACAAAGTAACAGCTGTCCACTCAAATTTTTAAAAGCATAATTTCGTGTAAACTCTTGTTATTGAAACTCTTATTTTTTAACTTATATTAGATAACCGTAAAATCCATTTGTATTTAACTATTTGTATATACAATTTTATATTAATTAACGCATCTTTAAATGATTTTTACCTTGAATATCATTGTTCCCACATTCATATGTTTTTTTTTTGCTTTTTGAAAAAATAAGAATGTTCAAATATTGAATAAACATATATTTAGGACAAAAGTTCATTACACTATGTATCGAGATCAGATAATTTTTAATATTTTCATAAATTAAGTTGTACATTTACATATTTGGAAACTATAATAATTTTACATCGTTAGGATTTATGTTTACATTTAATTAAACATAAAATTTAAGTTTTAATTTGACTTTGTTCTATTTAAGGAAGTGCTGATTAATGATATGGTAATAGTAAATTAATATATATTGATCATTCGAATGTTATAGAAATACATTAAAATTGAGCACTACACATTCATATGTTTTTTTTTTGCTTTTTTAAAAATTAGAATGTTAAAATATTGAATAAACATATATTTAGGACAAAAGTTCAATACACTATGTATCGAGATCAGTTAATTTTAAATATTTTCATAAATTTAGTTGCACATTTACATATTTGGAAACTATAATAATTTTACATCGTTAGGATTTATGTTTACATTTAATTAAACATAAAATTTAAGTTTTAATTTGACTTTGTACTATTTAAGGAAGTGCTGATTAATGATATGGTAATAGTAAATTAATATATATTGATCATTCGAATGTTATAGAAATACATTAAAATTGAGCACTACACATTCATATGTTTTTTTTTGGCTTTTTTAAAAATTAGAATGTTAAAATATTGAATAAACATATATTTAGGACAAAAGTTCAATACACTATGTATCGAGATCAGATAATTCTGACTATTTTCCTAAGTTTCGATGTACATTTACATATTCGGAAACTATAATAATTTTACATCTTTAGAATTTATGTATACGCTTAATTAAATATAAAATTTAAGTTTTAATTTGACTTTGTACTATTTAAGGAAGTGCTTATTTAGGACATGGTAATAATAAATTAATATATATTGATCATTCGAATGTTATAGAAATACATTCAAATTGAGCACTACACATGGTTCTATTTGAGTATTTGATATAGAACAATTTCTTATAATATTAATAAGAGTTAATTTTCTTTTTCAGATGATGTTTTCGTCGTCGTTATAATGCTGATGTCGAATTTCGTTCGTGTGCCGACTTCCTGTGCTTCAATATATGCTAATTTAGTTTTCTTGAAAAATGTGATTTGCAAATGAATCTCTCTTTAAGTATGACTTATATATATATATATATATATAAATTATTGTCAATAGTTAACACAATCATTGTCAATAGTTTTTCAATAATTGTTACTTATTTATAATTATTTGTAAATTTCTCGCATCATCGATGATTCGTTAAAAAATTACAATGTATTAGCTGTCCGCTCAAATTTTTAAAGAGCATAATTTCGTGTTAACTCATGTTTTTGAAACTCTTCTTCTTTACCTAATAATAGAAGACCGTAACGTGATTTTATATTTAACTATTTTTAAATTAAATTTTACATTAATTTACGCATCTTTAATTGTTCTTTCGCTTGACTATCATTGTTTTCACAATTAAATGTTTTTTGTTGCTTTTTGAAAAAATAAGAATGTTCAAATATTGAATAAACATATATTTAGGACAAAAGTTCATTACACTATGTATCGAGATCAGATAATTTTTAATATTTTCATAAATTTATTTGTACATTTACATATTTGGAAACTATAATAATTTTACATCGTTAGGATTTATGTGTACATTTAATTAAACATAAAATTTAAGTTTTAATTTGACTTTGTACTATTTAAGGAAGTGCTGATTAATGATATGGTAATAGTAAATTAATATATATTGATCATTCGAATGTTTTAGAAATACATTAAAATTGAGCACTACACATTCATATGTTTTTTTTTTGCTTTTTGAAAAAATTAGAATGTTGAAATATTGAATAAACATATATTTAGGACAAAGTTCATTACACTATGTATCGAGATCAGATAATTTTTAATATTTTCATAAATTTAGTTGTACATTTACATATTTGGAAACTATAATAATTTTACATCGTTAGGATTTATGTTTACATTTAATTAAACATAAAATTTAAGTTTTAATTTGACTTTGTTCTATTTAAGGAAGTGCTGATTAATGATATGGTAATAGTAAATTAATATATATTGATCATTCGAATGTTATAGAAATACATTAAAATTGAGCACTACACATTCATATGTTTTTTTTTTGCTTTTTGAAAAAATTAGAATGTTGAAATATTGAATAAACATATATTTAGGACAAAAGTTCAATACACTATGTATCGAGATCAGATAATTTTAAATATTTTCATAAATTTAGTTGCACATTTACATATTTGGAAACTATAATAATTTTACATCGTTAGGATTTATGTTTACATTTAATTAAACATAAAATTTAAGTTTTAATTTGACTTTGTGCATTTTAAGAAATTGCAGATTTAGGATATGATAAACGTAAAATAATATATATTGATTTTCGAATGTTATAGAAATACATTCAAATTGAGCACTACACATGGTTCTATTTGAGTATTTGATATAGAAAAATTTCTTATAATCTTAATAAAAGATATTTTTCTTTTTCAGATGATGTTTCCGATATCGTTATAATGCCGATGTCGAATTTCGTTCGTGTGCCGACTACCAGTGCATCAATATTTGCTACTATAGTTTTCGGGAAAAATGTGATTTGCAAATGAATCTCTCTTTAAGTACGACTTATATATATATAAATTATTATCAATAGTTTACACAATCATTGACAATAGTTTTTTAATAATTGTTACTTATTTATAATTATTTGTAAATACTCTCGCATCATCGATGCTTCGTTTAAAAATTACAAAGTAACAGCTGTCCACTCAAATTTTTAAAAGCATAATTTCGTGTAAACTCTTGTTATTGAAACTCTTATTTTTTAACTTATATTAGATAACCGTAAAATCCATTTGTATTTAACTATTTGTATATACAATTTTATATTAATTAACGCATCTTTAAATGATTTTTACCTTGAATATCATTGTTCCCACATTCATATGTTTTTTTTTTGCTTTTTGAAAAAATAAGAATGTTCAAATATTGAATAAACATATATTTAGGACAAAAGTTCATTACACTATGTATCGAGATCAGATAATTTTTAATATTTTCATAAATTAAGTTGTACATTTACATATTTGGAAACTATAATAATTTTACATCGTTAGGATTTATGTTTACATTTAATTAAACATAAAATTTAAGTTTTAATTTGACTTTGTTCTATTTAAGGAAGTGCTGATTAATGATATGGTAATAGTAAATTAATATATATTGATCATTCGAATGTTATAGAAATACATTAAAATTGAGCACTACACATTCATATGTTTTTTTTTTGCTTTTTTAAAATTAGAATGTTAAAATATTGAATAAACATATATTTAGGACAAAAGTTCAATACACTATGTATCGAGATCAGTTAATTTTAAATATTTTCATAAATTTAGTTGCACATTTACATATTTGGAAACTATAATAATTTTACATCGTTAGGATTTATGTTTACATTTAATTAAACATAAAATTTAAGTTTTAATTTGACTTTGTACTATTTAAGGAAGTGCTGATTAATGATATGGTAATAGTAAATTAATATATATTGATCATTCGAATGTTATAGAAATACATTAAAATTGAGCACTACACATTCATATGTTTTTTTTTGGCTTTTTTAAAAATTAGAATGTTAAAATATTGAATAAACATATATTTAGGACAAAAGTTCAATACACTATGTATCGAGATCAGATAATTCTGACTATTTTCCTAAGTTTCGATGTACATTTACATATTCGGAAACTATAATAATTTTACATCTTTAGAATTTATGTATACGCTTAATTAAATATAAAATTTAAGTTTTAATTTGACTTTGTACTATTTAAGGAAGTGCTGATTTAGGATATGGTAATAATAAATTAATATATATTGATCATTCGAATGTTATAGAAATACATTCAAATTGAGCACTACACATGGTTCTATTTGAGTATTTGATATAGAACAATTTCTTATAATATTAATAAGAGTTAATTTTCTTTTTCAGATGATGTTTTCGTCGTCG
>JASXSY010003224.1:0-28717 GCA_034509805.1 Sipha maydis
GGCACCTAACGCCTAATCAGATAAGTCAGTAACAAGAACCTTCCATCTCAATAATCGGGAAGCCAAAAAAGAACTTGAAATACTGATCACAGGTAAAAAAATCGCTACTGAAGATTGTCCCAAATACTTAGGAGTGAAATTTGACAGAACTTATAGCCAACACCTGAATCCGTTAAAAATAAGTTAAAAACACCCAACAACATCATAGCTAAGCTAGCAGGCACCAGTTGGGGATGCAAGCACCAGTGTACTCCGAACTTTAGCATTAGCATTAGTGTGTAGTGTCGCCGAGTACTGCTCACCAGTATAGGCAAGAAGAGCGCATTGTAAGAAAGTGGATGTACAACTGAATCACATCATGCGAATCATCTCAGGAACTGTAAGATCCACACCAACGGAATGGCTACCGGTCCTATCAAACATAGCCCCTCCCGACCTCCGGAGGTTATCTCATAATTCAAAAACCATCTTAAAACTGAGCACCTTCCAAAACCTGCCCCCTACAAAAGGATATTATTTGGAACATCCTCCAATAAGGCTAAATTCAAGGAACCCTATCTGGCGTAATAAAGTACCCGAAGAGCCCATAGAAGGGCTATGGAAAAAGCGATGGGGCGTAGCTGTAACTCGTAACAAAACCCTTGTTACTGACCCAACTATAAAAGTACCTGGTTGGGATCTTACACGGGCCCAATGGACAACTCTCAACCGCATCAGGGTGGAGCAGGGAAGATGCTTACTCCATAAATGGGGAATGTCCGACTCTCAACTATGCGAATGCGGCGATATACAAACTACCAATCGCATTGTCCAGACATGCCCTAACACGAAGTTTGAGGAGATTAGCCAAATTGCCACGAGGGCAGCCCGGCAGCCGCTAAATGGTGCGATGACCTCACTATACGTTTGTGATACCTTCCTACTTGTTACCCATTCACTATAGTTACCATTTGTTTATGTTATTACCATTATTATCACCACTATTATTTATTTAACTTTTAATTATTTTGATTACTTTGATTATTTTGACTATATGTTTTGTTGTTACATATTTATTCTTTTTACTTTATTTATTTTACTAGCTGTTTTATATTGTAATTAACGCTACTATTTGAATTATTGTTAAGCCAAAAGTATCATATGCATAAATAAATACATTTGAGCTTGATTAATTCACTGTTAATATAATCAATTGTTTTATTATTTGTTATTTTTTTTTTTTTTTTTTTTTTTTTTTTTTTTTTAATCTTATCGTCTGAATTTATATTTTAAGGTTATGAAAAACCATACATGTTGTGTTGCATTCAATTCTTTCATTGGATATAGTTTGTAAAATAAATATACCATACTCATTGCGACCTTGGCTTTTACATGAACCAACTTTTTTCCTTAGAAAATATCATGATATACAAACTTTTGAAAATGTATTTAATCTATACACGTTTATCTTTAGTATAAAAAATAATTTATTAATGCTGCAGAATTTTCAACTTTTTTCCAAAATAAATGTTTTTTGTGTTACCGTAATATTACAGTGACTTTTGAAAAAATCATGTTTTCATTGTATTGTATAATTTATAGTAAAGAAAATTGTAATGCTTGAATTTTTTTAATATTGAGTTAAACATATGGAAAGTTTGATATTATTTTATTGCATAATTATATGTACAAACCAGATTTCATTTAAAATGTCATATTACAGTATTATTGAATAACAAACTGAGATTTACTCCACGATTGGCGGCTACGAAAGAACTCAGGATAAAGCAGCTTTAGCGACTACTTAACAAGCTGTTCCCGAAAATTTGATTCCGAGTCTTGATTAAAAATATCAAACTCGACATTTTCCAAAGAAACCCATTTCTTTGCATTCATTTGTGCAATTAAGTATGTAACGTTTTTAATTATAATATTATAAACGTTACTAACGTTTATAATTATCAGCTAATGATCACAACTAATGTAAAATAATATAATAATAATAAGTAAATTAATATCAGCAATGAAATAGTATACGAGTACTTCATATTCTTAGTTTATTGGATCTATTATATAATTTAATTGGAATTATTAAAACTATTACGGTAAACCGGTAAATTAGTAATGTGATGCTATATTATACATATTATATATAAAATATGGCAAGCATAATTTATCTAGCTACGTGTTGGCCACCACATTATTTGAATTTTTTTAAAATAACCTCATGACACATAAAACATGTATTAGAAAAAAAAACATATGTAGTTCATCAAAACCTACAATGATCATTTTTATCAGAGTTTACCGTATAATTTTTCAAACATACCAACAGTATTGCACAGTGATCGACTAGGACAAAAATAGTAGAGGTACTTTAATGAGACGTACAAATATTGCAATCCTACCTAATTAAAAACTGAACATAACCGTGTTCACCCCTTTATGGTATTTCTCAGACATGTTACTAAAAATCAACGAATATTCCGTAAACCATTATTTCACCCTCAAGTTTCAACCATGAACCTTAATATATAAGTAAAATATGTATTTTTTGTCTAAATAAACTAAAATCAGTCTAAAATTAAAAAAAAAAATCAACTACAAGGATGTAATGTCAATAGATACACGATTGTCTATACTAACAAAAATTATCGATGTTGACGTTTGATTATTATCATTTATCATGTATAAAAAATTAATACTTAGGCATACCTACACAATTTGTAAACGTTTTGATTTTTTTTTATAAAATATTGACTTTTTAAAATTTTGTAAAAACTTTAATAAAATACCATAACATGCGTTATTTTTATCTTAATGGGTACGCTTAAATATTTGATAATTTTGTTAAGGTAATCAATACCGCGTCCTCACCTAAGTTAAGCATTGATGTTACTATAGTAAACTAAAGTCCCACTCTACCATTTTACCACAATGATTTACTAATGCAATTTCTACTGTGTTTATAAAGTGTTTATAAAGAAGATATCATAAATTAATTATTAAGATAATAGTTTAAGGATATAATCTGTAAACAATTATGACATCCATAATTATAGAATTTTACACTATAATCTACAGAGAACAATTTTTATTACTGATAAAATAACAGCACCTGTTTCCTACGAGGTATGTGTCTTCAAAGAAATCTTAGCACATGTTGCGATACTTATTTAATTATTTTTGCTATGATATCTATGATTTTTTTTTTTCTAAGCCATCTGAATTTAATTTAATTAGTTAAGCTCAACGTGAAATAACCACATAAAAATAAATCATTATTTTAAATTTGATTTTTAAATGAGTTTCAAAATTAAACAATTTAAGAGAAGAGACTAGATTGAAAAACAAAGCAAAGTTACACGAAATTTTGGTTCATCCATCTAAAGTTTAAAGTTTAAACTTTGTATAAATACTGAAAAAATTAATTAGATGAAAGTTCAATGTTTAAATTTTGTACTTACATTTTTTTTTGAAAAATATAAATATACGGACTGAACTCTGGTGGTTAAAAAATTACGTAGATATCTAATAATCTAATTCATAATTAAAATTAAGTCATAAAATATTTTTTTTGTACTTACAAAATTTTCATATTTTTATAATTAATTAAAAAAATAATAAAGCAAACAATAAACATTATGCTAAATTATAATCGTGCTAAAACAGTGATTGTCAAACTTAAAAATAAATGGAATTAAGCTCCTCTTCATTATAATGATCATTTTTAATATTTATATTTGCGTAAAATTAACTTAATTATAAATTTAAATAAATAATTTATATATTTTTTCATTAATTCTTAAAAAAAATTAATTAAAAAGTCGCATATCAAAATTCACTTTATTGAACTAAAATGAACAACTGTTTTACAGTTTTAATTTTTTCAAGTAAATAAGACAATTATAGAACATTTATACATCTGATATTTAGTCCATTTCTTTTAGAATATCTTTCATTTTATTTTGTGCATCTAACTTAATTTAATAGTAAATAATATATGGTATACATTCAATATCTAATAAATTGTGTGTTATTCAAATTACTTTCTAGTTAAAATAATTGAATATGGTAAGCAATATTTTACGGTTTGGCGTCTATAAAAACATATATATGTGTATATTACTCTTAGTTAATAATAGCTGATTCAGTATAGAATTATCAATTTGCATACTTATCAACGAAAATATAAATCTTATTTCGAAGGATAGTATGTGGATCGCCAATGTGTATAAATTTCGAACTGTACAATAATTAAATTAAAAAAATTAAAATAGTTTAATGAAATTTAAATACAATAGACTCTCGAAAATCCGACAGATATTAGATCACAGGATAGTTGGATCAACAAAAACGGCAGATTGATGGAAGTTCACAAAAAAATTCATTTTTGCTTATTGAAAACTTAGTTTATATCATTATAATTTATAAATAGTATATATACTAATTTATAGCATACTGTGAGTTCAATTTACTGATACAGGTTAAACAATAAACTATCAATTTGTTTTTGTTTTTTTGTTTGAAATTATGTTTTAAAAACAAAATTTTAGATAAAACACTACCGGATTATTGAACGCATCGGATCACCGAGAATATACTATACTTTTTCCCTTATCTGATAATTATATAATTTCAACATTTGTTTCAATAGTTAAAAAATTAACCATTATTTTTAAAGAAGACATAATAATTGCATCTTTAATATATACATTCTCATATACATAATACTAAACAGTGTTCGTTGTCATTAGAAATGATTAGAAAAGCTCGATGAATATAAACGTTAAGTTTATTTCATTTAAATTTTAATTCGGATAGTTACAAGGTAAGTTATAAACGTCACACTCAATTATTTATATAGATGGTACAACTATTTATAAATGTAAAAATTATATCGGTGTAAAAGACAACAACTAGAGACGCTTGACATACTGTAACCGATACCGAAGATTTAAAAGCAATATGCTCAAGAATTTCTCAATTCTTTCAAACCACGGAGTTATCTAACATAGGATGTAAAATCATAATTAATATTTAAATCTTTTTTTAACCTATTCTTAACTTAATAAACGTGAGCCAAGCTACAATATTACAATTAGAAACAACAGAATATTTTATTAATTGTACAGTAACAACAAGAAAAACTGAGTGAAGAAATTTGTCCCCATGTTACGTCCTGCATTCTTGGTATAATCCACGAAAATTATGTTTTACTATATTTAATCATTTAAGAAGTTTTATGTAAAATAGTTATCATTACAATAAATTCATCATAAAATCAATGTCTAATTTGTTTGTCACAGATTCGAATATCGGTTTTTGTGGAATGGAACTGTTATATTTATTCATTAGAATACAAGATAATAATTCATAAGAATTACATTAGTCTTGAAAATGTGATATTTGAAATAAAAACAATATAAATACCGATAACAGTTTTAATTTCTAAGCTCATTAATAAGTATTGCAAGCTAACATTTTATATATTACATTGTAATTACAAATTTCCCATTACATCACTTTAATCATATATTTATTTGAGTATCATATATGGTAACCGGCCGTCCTATCAAATCTACACGGATCGATAAAAGTGTATTATATATGACGAAGCTTCTTAGTAGAAAACACGTATCAAAAGAATCAACCACTTATTTTTCAAAAGCATTTCATAATTGATGCGATGATAAAAAAAAAAGTATTTGCTCAAAAATTATTTACATTCCCAATTTTATATTTATACTTATGTGTACTATGTTAATAATTTGTATAATTTAGTTAATTTACAACATGTTTTCGAAAGGTCTATTGAAAAACGTGTTGTCAAAATAAATACTACATGACCAGTTGAACACAAGACGTAACATTTTAGTTGGTGAAATATTGAATTAATTTTAAATAATTGAAAATATGTGTGCCCTATTGTACCGAATGACTATCTAGCTAAACGATTCTACGAAATATTTTATAGGAAACATATTATATATTTATTTCCTAATAATCGTTTAATAAATATAAGTCAACCCCTCACATATCTTATATAATTTATCATCACGTTAATATTTATTTATTGTTAATACATTTATGGTTTTCGTTTAATAAACATCAGAGAAAATTTTAAATTAACTTTTAATGTTCACTTAACTGTACGAAATTAAAAGACGCAAGCGTTCAAATGTAATAATTTATAACTAAAATAACTAAAAGGTTTATTAACTTGATGATGAATTATTAATTATGAATAAATTTATCTCATATAAAGTAAAATTTTACCTACTCATATATTTATTAATTTACGGAAAAATAAATAGACACTAATGAATATAAACCGTAAATCATTAAACATGGAATACTTTTTTTTAATTACATTGGTACCATATGATGTTTGTATAGATTGTTGATTAAAATAATTTATGTACAAAAATGTATTTTATTATTTTATTAAAAAAAAGTCAAGTGTATTTATAATTATAAAGTTTTTTTTTATTTATTTAAAATGTATCTGACTAAGTTATCTAACTTATTGAATACAGTTTTTTTTTTCTTTGGCAATTTAATAATTGATGATATAAAATGATGAATGCCCATGGTTATGGTCGAATATAAATATATATATATATAAATATATGCACTTATTTTTGTTGAATGTTCTTGGATAGAAAAAAAGTAATGGTCGAACTGCATTCAGCCTTGAAATTAGTATTTTAAAAAAATACCATGTACCATGCATTTGAAGGAGTTAAACGCTTATAAAACAGTAATTTTCCATTATATATATAATTTTTTAAAATCTTAAAATTAATTAAATAATATATAATATAGTTAATATTATAATCAATTAAATCGTCAAATACTATACAATGATCATATTAAAAAAAAATTTTAACTAATTTCAATATTTTTTTGTAGTTATAACAAACTGAATTTTAAAACTCTATTCTGCTAAATTGCTTTGAGCATATGATTTAATATATTTTTACTCGTTCCATGTTTTTGAAGGTCTTATGTCAGTATTCTTCATTAGAATATAAGTATCTATTTGTAATTGTGCCTTGGTGTCTATAAACATAATATTTGTAATATTTTTAACGTTTTATAAAACAAGGTTTATAAAAATGTATAAAGTGGAAATATAAAGTTTTTTGTACACAAGTTTTGTACACGAAAAATATTCAATTATATCCAACAAAACGGTTATAACTATTATGCACATGCACGTGAACGTTCATAATGGACATCCACATATAGTTTTAACTCCTTTTTTGAATGAGTGCAGTTCAACAACTACCTGATTTTTATACGAATGCATTTCGACCTTTATCTTTTTTTAACTCAAGTGCAATTTAACATCGCAGTGCATAAAGTATGCGGTATACTTTTAACCTTGTTAGTATACATTGGATTTAGAACCAACCCATTTCACCCATAATACTTGGATATCCATATTAACCGGTGTTCACATTAAGTGGAATCCACTGTAATATAAGATAATATATATATAATTTTTTTTTTCATTATGGAACATTATGGAAGCGTACACTTTGAGTCGACGGAGAGAAGGCTTGGCACCTAGTTTGAAATATTGTGCACTGTTTTCATGTATTAGTTGTCCAAAAATGTTGATAGAGAGATTTTGAATATAGGTTTCAATTGTTGTTATGTAGTCTAAAGCATTTATCTAGATAGTAATGTTTACTTATAGTTTTTACTTTTGTACTCGTATTTTATTTTTGGTTTAAATACCTCTTAATCCTTTTGTTGTGTGTTTTTTTCTTTCATTATACAGATTGCAATCTAAATAAAATATGTATACCATGTATTTTTCTGCAAGTTAAAATAATTGTCATAAAATATTTTAAAAAAAAAAAAAAAGAGAGAGAGTAAAATGTTTTTAATAATATAGAACGTTTGAAATGAATATAAAAATTCGAAATACAAAGGTGTACATATATATAAATTGTTTCCAAAAATGTATTGACTAATATGATAAATTACATTCAAGCGCATGATATAAAAAAACCTGTAAAATAATAAAAAAACATTAACAAGAAAATGACAACTGAATATACATAACTGAGTGCATAAAAATATTAATAACGAAAATACTAAAATACAAAAAGTTTTTCCTTTTATGAAATTATAACACAAAAATCAAAATAGATAAAAGGCTGTTATTTAACGTTGATTACATTTACCTCATTTTGTTGGTAAATAAATAATATAATTATTAAAATTCTAAAAGTTATAACATATACATGCCCACATATTTTAATTCAATGCCTTATGAAGCAAAAAAAAATATTCACTTACATCAAGGTAATGTTAAAAATATTATTTATAACTGGTTATTTTTAGAATTAGTCTAAATTTTTAATTTGATTTTGTATTTATTGCCTCATTTTTATTGTATATTAAATAGTAAGTAATAATATTCAAGAATTTGTGTATTGTATTTATACAACTTGTTTTTTTTTTATTACTTAATCTTTTCGACTGTATCTATTTTATATTAATTTTTTAATGTACATAATTTAAAAATTCTTATTAACTTCTTTTAACACTGTAAACTCTCAATCCCTAACACAAGCTTAGCTTTAAAGGGATTGATAATCATTAAATAGTATATAAGTTAATATCTTTATATTGTTAATTTATGATAATAATATAATAATAAAAAAAAAAAAATAAAAAAATACATAAGTCGTACAATCATGTAAAATACTAACGTGCCCACATTTACTAATATTTCTACTGTAATCTAATAATTTTTACTTTTTCAATATTTATTAGAGGACCATTAAATCATATTTGCATCTATATAACTTGTAATATCATTTAGTTATTTGTAAAAAACTATTTGTAAATCCTTTGATATACATGATATATTTTATAGGATATAAATATTACTGAAACTGATTCTTCAATCTTCAATGACTATACTATATGAACATATGTATTGCTTTTAGAAACATGATATATCACACAAACCAGTAAAAAATAATGCTGTTATAGTTGTTTGTTTTTCTAGTATAAAAGATTTTTAGTGAAAAATGGAACGAAACAATGTAGTTAATAATGCTTGTGCTGTATAGAAGAACGTTGAACAATGTAATGTATGTTAAAAACCAAGTGGTATAGAAAATATAAACCAACCATCGAAAGTAATTCTGAATATTCTTAATATATACATTATTGTTTGTCGAATCGTACGGGAACATAATATCTGCTACATTTCGCCTCGGAACACACGTTAAACATGACTTAGTTACTTGCAAATTATGCCAGGCTTTAAAGTCGGACACATTTTGCGTAGAATAAAGCTATTTTAATCTTAAATAAGCGCCATTTATTTCCTATTTAATTTATTTATGCTTAGAATATTCATCCAGGAACTAATTGGGTCTAAGTACGAGGGAAGTAAAAAATTTAAAAATGAAATGATCAAATTATTTGCTAATTGTGCGACTGTCGTGTAGAAAAATGATCCATGTGATATGTTATTGAACTTCAATAGTATTCAGAAGCCATTGATGATGATATACTTCACGAAGTCATAATTATTATATCTTCTATATTATATTACATTATGGTATTCATTTTTTTTTTTTTTTTATAATCATATATTTAAAATAAATCTATGTGATACAATTTACCATTCACAATTTTAAAACTAAGTTTCTAAACATAACAGATATTTTTTTAGCTTAAATTGTGCAATAAATATTTTATCATGGAGATATAACTTTTATATTTTTTAATTAATCAATAGAACAATAATATTATGTAATAAATAAATTATACGAATAAATCGTATTTATGTACAATAAACTAGCCACGGGAAAAATTAGATTTTTTGTTTAATACCTAATTATAAGTTTTTGTTTTATGGAAAATTAATTCCAGTACTGGTTATCATAAAACCGAGTCAGTGTTTTCTAAATCTGCTTGCATTATATTTTAGTATTAACTACACTTTACAGTATATTTATATATTAAGCATATATTTTTAGCTTACGGGTATGTAATTTTTTATAAATTCATATCATCATAGAGCAGTGGTTCCCAACCTTATTTATTCTATGCCCCCTTTGTATATTTTCAAAAATCTCGCGCTACCCCCCCCCCCCCACCTATAAATTGAAAAAATATAATTTTTTTGTATACTTTATATTTTACAAATAAACTATATAATACTCGGAAAGATTACTTTTTTATTGATAGTAATAATAAAATATAAATAATTGTAAATAATATAATATTATAGTGGAATTATAAATATAAATGTCTATGACATAGAGCAACCAATGTAGCTGATATTTTTTACCAAGCTGATTTTTCATCATACATATTATTTATTTTATTATCCTTATTATTCTATTCATGCATTGCTTACTGTATTATTAGAAATTCAGTCTGAGATTTAAGTGAAAGGAAATACATTTATTTAAATAAAATAATTAAAATGACATTACATGCAATGTAAATACAATTAGGACATAATAAATCTTAAAAAGTACAAATCATGTACAAATTTCCTATGCTAAAAAATTTTCTTTTGTAATATATATATATATGTATACTAAATATTATGTTTGTACCTAACTAAGCATAGATATCAAGGTAAATTATGTAAATTAAACATGACTATTAACATATATTAATAATTGAAAAAATATTCAAACCATTTCGTCAAAACTTCTTTATGTATATTTTTAAATTATAATTTTTACTGTGTATTATTATACAAATAAATAATATTATGCTACCTATGGTGAATATAGTTTGGATACAATGATTTATGTTAATTTTTGATAACTATAACTATCAACAACATATGTTTTTTTTTTTTTAATTGTGTTCTTGAAAAAACACATTTTTGGTAAATAAGTAAATGATTATATGATTCGGACCATTTGACGAACAAAATATTATCGCCTGTACATAATGTTAAAAATTGTTTAATAAACGGTATGGTAAGATTGCATTAAAATTCATAAAATGATACGGAATCGTGTACATTTTTGTAAAATTTATGAAACGAGTCAAACTCTAGCCACTTCAGTCGTATTCTTATTTTATATATTGTTTTGTGACTTTAGTGTTTTACCCGAGTTCAAAAGTCGTACATTTATTTGAAATAAATATTCTTACTAAATAAATATTGTAAATATAGTAGGTTAGATATTAATTATTAATAAATTCTGAAAAACGGTATTTTAACAATATTGAATCCGTAGTTAAATTTCATGTTAGATAGTATTATTATTACAGCGGACAATTGCGATATCCATACATAAGTGGAAGTGTTAAGTTCGTTTGACATACGATCACGAGTCACGTAAAGCACCTTAATCTATACCCACTCATTATTTTGGATAATCAAGTATTCAAGTGATATTATGTTAATTTAGCAGATCGTTTCATCCAACCCGTTAATTGTTTTTATTTCAGTTCACATGTAGATAAAATCATGGTAGAAATGCAGTTAGTTTTTTAGTTTTATGTTTAGATTAAATCGTTTGAGATTGAAAAGTTAATCGAGTAGTATATAAATCAAATGCTTTTTTTTTTTTTGTAATCACGACGATGGAAGATAAAATTGATTTACTTAACACAAAAATAATAAAAGCGAATAAGAAAATATCCGTATAAAACGTATAAGGGCATGATTGTTCTAATATTAGGAAAACAATAACTATTCGCATGCAACTATAAATAAAACAGATAAAAATTAAACAACATAACTAATTTATTTCAAGAATAGAACATAATATTATTATTTATACAAGTGACAATAATTTATTTGTTCTGATTTCGTTTTCAAAAAGTATATTATTTTCAATAAATCTCAACATGAAAAAAAAAAGTGTCGTTGTATAACTTTTATATGAATGATATAACTTCAATAAAATATTATAAGATTATTAATTAATCATTTTACTATTAACTTAACTAAATATAGTTTTTTTTTTTTCAAGGACAATGACTAACAAAATATAAAAAATTGTACCTTTTTGTTCATTATATAGATTTAAAAAACTCAATTGTAAACTAGCCAATTTAAACATTTTAAGAGTACAAGTATTTCAAGTATATGTGAAATCAAACTTTATTACACATATTATTTATCAACATTTTCTCTTTCAGTATATTAATTAAGACGTTGAATATGTTGTACATAATAATTATTATTGCATCTCATTTGGAGATAAGAATCTGTAATTTTGAATCCTAAGACGAATGACGATTCGTGTCAACTTATATTAGTTTAACAGAATTGTATGAGTTATTTGGCCGGTTTCCTACCTGCAGTACCGTATATGTAGGGTCCTTTACCTAATTTTTTATTCTTTATCAACCGTCTGGATTGGACAGTTCTGACCACATGAATAATATTTTAAATTTGTCCTAAATAAGTTACAAGCCAGTTAACTCGAATATCCATTCCATTAGTGAATTAATAAAGTTCCATCTTTTCATTAACGTTAAATTGTATTATTTCAAGTTAGAAAAGAGGATTTACCAAATAATATTTAAATAATTAATAACGGTAATTTGTTTTACTGTAATCAAGCGTTTGACTGATAAATCTGCACCAGAACTTTTATGTAGAATAAAAAAACAGAAAGTAATGTGCGTTGGGTGGTACAATTATTTTTGCTTAACATCAGATAAATGTAGAAAAAATTAAGAATAATGAACTTACGTCTATCAATTGAATACATTTCATTTTTTATTTTTAGTAATCCCGTTTAGGATTGCACTACAATTTTACAAAAATCTAACAATTATAATGAGGTAATTTTATATTTTAGATACTTTTTGTGTAATTTAAGGTCATTATCTCAATTTTAAAATGAAAATATTTTTGGTTTTTGAGAGTATCACTGTAATTTTATTTCTACTGATAATGGAATGCACCAATTAATATACTTCTTTCACCTACAAATTTTCTTTATTAAAATATTTTGGTTTTTAGGACTTGCTAATGATTTATTTCTACTAATAATCAAATTCACCAACTTATATACATCTTTCATTTACAAAATATTAATAATGAAAAATAAATTTAATTTGATATTTAATATCTCAAAGAACTAAAGTTTATGTAGTTTACCTTATGTAAACACATTATCATTTTCAATAGTATATATTCCTGACTAGTTAACCAAGCATATATTGAAAACAACTCTTCTACTAGTTATTGTTGGATAAAATTCTAAAATCTCAATTATTTTTAACGATTTGAGTTAAGTAAAAAGGCGTCAACAGTAAAAGCAAATGAGTCAGTCAAACCTGATACGTGACTCTCTCTAACGCTTTTAGTTTGTGAGAGGACTAAAAAAGCCAATTGTGGTGTTAAAATGCTGTGTGCTATTTTTAAGTAATTTTTTTTTTTTATTAGAAAACACTTAATACTCAGAAAAAAAATACACGAAGTTTCAGCCAGCACACATATACATTAGACTCTGAACACAAATGGTACTTTAAAAATATTGTTTATCGATCTTTGGCAGTAGTTTTTAAGAAAATTTAAAAACATCATGCAAACTTATAAAATAATGTTAATAACTACATTCGTTTTTATCTACTATAGCAAACCTATTTTTACTGATAGTTATTTAACGAGAAATATGAATTATGTTATTACTTTTTTTTTTTCATTTTTTTCAAGAAGAGCAAAACGCAAAACACTAGGAAATCTCTATAAAAACAAATCTATATCTAAGTATACGTTCAACTAATTTTTTTTTCTTCAGTGAAAAATAAATTAAAACAAAAAAAGCATAAAATAATACAAAATAATCTTTAAATTCCTTGTATTACTTTACATTTTAGTCAGATATCTTAATAATCAAAACTATATGAGTAATAAAAAGATAATTACTTGGTTATCTAATCAACACTATAAATAGTAGAATTTATTTATATAAAATAAGTATAGTATTTTTAAAGATACACAATTTTAATTAATTTTTACTTTCATAATATTCAAATGTGATTTTCCTTTTTTTAGAATTTATATAAAAATTACATCGAACAGAACACATCGATGATTGTTAAGTAAACAATAATTAAATACGATTTGAAAATAAATTAATTTAAAGTAGTTAATAATTAAAACAACTGTTTATTATAATATCTACTTTTTATCAAATTAATAGTAAAATTATATTTTGTTATTTTTGATAATACAATATTTATTTTTTAACTCAAAATCTATACATATCTAAGTGGTAACTCAAAAAATGTTGGTTTTTGTTTTTTATGATAAAATTGTAACATTTTAAAAATTTATAAATAACGGCCTTTATGACAAACGTACAAAAAACATAAATCAAATAGAAAGGTACAAACTTAACAGTACACTATTGTGATATTATATAGGTCAACTCTTAAAAGAAACCGCCTTTGATCAAATGACCATCTCGATGTACTCTACTATACGCAACATAAAAATCCTTCAAGAAGCCCCTCGTGACAAGTCTTGTTTATAAGTCGTCAGTATGCGGGTACCAAATATCGATCGCTTCATATTTCACTTTTACTTTATAATTTGCGTTTTCAGTACAAATATCGAAGAGTGTCCAACATCAGCTCACTATGTCCTGTGTTTGTTTCACTTCATTTCAACCTCAGTCTACTCCTGTAGTAATCATAAGTGTCCGGCTCATCGACCTCCGAAGATAGACTATAAAATAAATAAGTGTTATTTTTTTTTAGGTTTCAGGAATTTATAGTTGCACTGATCAGTTCTCGAAACTTTATGATCCCGAAAACTCTACCCTTAAAAAGGAAGAAAGGTAAACAATCCGATTTCATATTCATAACTTTTCTCATCCTACTCTCATCTATTCTACTTCTTTCTTTTTTATCTCTTTTATTTTATTTATTTTTTTTTTTTATTTGAGGTTATTATATAATATAATCAATAGAATTATGAACAATTTTTCAGTCAGTAACAAATATTATACTTAAAATTATATAAACAAAGAGAGTAATAAAACTCCCCAAAAAGTCATAATTAAAAAAAAAAAAATTATTATATTTGAATATTACTCGATAATTTTTTTAAAAATTAAAACATTTTTTACGAAATTCAAAGGTGAATAATATTGAGAAAAAATTTTAAATTAAAAATAAATAGGAGTTTGGAAATTCCTTTGAATTTTAAAAATAATATTAAAACCATAAAAATATTATTAAAATGCAGTACCAAAAACAAATATTGACTAATTTTATATTGATTCTGGAGTAAGCACACATTTCACATAAAAACAAGTATAATTTTAATTTTATTCACAAATAAAATTATTTCACTTTGTAGTGAAGTATATCTGTAAAAAATCAATGATGCATCAATGTATAATTGTCATTAGTTTACATCTTAACTTAAAATATTACTATTTTTAATATAATTAACGTATCTATAACCCATAAATAGTATTTTAACATGAACAAGATATTGTGTTCGGCATTAAAATAATAATATAGATTTTACAAGATATTTTATGAAATTTATTGTTTTGAAAAATTGTAACTCCGTACATAGTTTGTGTTATACACATCGATATTAAGCATATTCGATTATAAATATTCTTACCAAGTTATCATTAAAAGTTGACAATAATATAGGATTATACGTAAATATTCTGAAGACGTAACAGATATTATGATAGTATATTTCTGTGATTACATTTATTAAATTTTATACGACAAACATTTATTTAACTGAGTATAATTCTGGAAATATAATGTTTATATTTCATGTGTGGACAAAAACATTTTGAATGTAATCGAATTGACAATTTACAAATTCAAATATATAACTATAACAACTACGGAAAATAGAGATTTAAATCAATAACGAAAATATTTGTATCCTAGTCTAAAGAATTTAGATAAATATAAAATAACTGGGGTTGTACTATTGGTGTTTTACTATGAAATAATAAATCTTTAATCATAGCCAACAAGACGTTTATATTAGGTACGAAATATTATTAGAAATTAAATATTAAATATCAACATAAACGAAATTATCATAATCTATAGATTTATGTTTTATACTATAGTATTTTAGTTTTTACACATTTAAACGTATACGAGTGTAATTTAAATTTGACTTCTTAAAATTAATAAATTGTTAAATATTAACTGCATAAGAATATGCATTTATTCATTTTTATGTTATGTATTTATATTTATGTATTCTGTATCTGAAAAAATTAAAAAAACTTAGAATAATAGAAGTCCTTCAAACATAATTTATGTGCACTTCATATTATGTACCAATGCATAGCCGAAACCTAATTTAGACTTTAAAATAATATTTTTTTTATTTATTACCATACTTAATTTATCACAACACAATAATTTTATAAATACAGACGTCAATAGATTAAATATTTTATTTTATATAACATAATATCACATTATTGATGATACTTAGTTAAATGATTTTATTTTTGTTTGAATAAATTTAGACAATTATGTATAATGTATAGAAGTTTCATTTGAACAAATACAAGGAAAATGCGTTTCCCGTATAAGATATTAATTCCAAAATATACTGACATAATACATTACAATAAAAAAAAAAAATTAATAATCCAGTAATACTTATAGCAAAGACTTAAAGTAAAATGGTAAAACTAATACTTCAGAAACTCCATATTATAGTAGGTTAAAGTATTAAAAATTTTAAATCTCATTAAATTCTAATTACGGATTATAAAAAATAATATTTTGTTTTTAATATTTTTTAAATTATAGCAAGATAGTATTAATTTAATAATTAAAAAAAAACAATACAAATTATAAAATTTTATAGATAATAAAAATGAAAATAAAATGTATGATATCATTATAAAAGTTCTTGTCTAATGTATTATTGATGTGTAAATAATAAAAAAATATTTACTACTAGTATCAATTTAAAAAAAAACATCGTCAAGTATAAATACCATATTTGGTGTCTTTTAAATTATTTAGTTTAAAAGAATTTTCTTATACACGCTTAATCTTTTAAAAAATTTAAAAATTTGAGTAAATACGTTATTTAAAGTGGAGTTTTTTTTTTAAATGTTCATCATGGCTGTAATCGAATGCTGTTTTTTGATGTATTGATTTTGTTTAATTTTTTTAATTTTTTTTATGGATGAATGCAATTAATTAATAAGAATTATTTTTTATTTTTTATTTTTTCTTATTTAAAGAAAATTCACAATCAGTATTTGAAAAAACACACAATTAGTAAGGATACGGACTTTGAATAACAATAAATATTTACAGAAGCAGTTTGACACGATGAGGGAGACTATCTATTGATGGAACTCTTCAGAGCATGATAGTTAATTTATTTGTTAAGAAGGTCTCGACACCATCATCTTTTGAGATGACGTGAAGCGCTTTCGGGTAGTGTGCGTGGAGATAAGTGCAAAATTATTGGATTTTAATGGTGATGAAGTTTTGTATGAAATTTGTTATCTAATTTTTTGGTTAGCTGGTTAACTGAGTCTATTTTCAAATGTGTATGTAACGTTTTATTTGTTATATGCTATAAAGCTGAGGTTATACGTCGGAGAAAAAATTATTGAAAAACTTGAATAGTTCAGGTTTGGCATAGCCCCAGATTTTCATGTCACAAACACAGTATGGACTAAATAGGGATTTATATAAAATTAGTTTTGTACGCATTGATAGTTTAAATTTGAGAATGGATCAAAACATATATAGACAGCAATTTAGTATTTTACGTTTTGATTTTTGGTGAGGACCCCAAGTTAGAGGTTTTTCGAGTATAAATCCTAAATATTTCATCTGTAATATAGTAGTAGAATCTATACTTTGGTTGAAGTTTTATTGATAGGAAGTTTTAAGAATTGTAAAAAAAAAATGTTATAATCTAATACAATAAGGATTTATTATAAGTAGTTTAAATTGATACGATTTAAATAGCTATTCATGTCACTTGAATAATAAACTGCTGTATAAATAATAACAAATTTATACCATATAATATAATATACCATTTTGTTGCTATTTTACTATTTTTAATTAATTTCTATACAATAAAATAATCATTCTGGTATTCTATGATTTGGGAAATATTTTTTAGATTTAAAATAATTATAAACTGTTGTTTAGATGTAATTGTATGACATAGTTGAAATTGTAATTTTCAAAAACCATTTGTATGGCAAAGTGGTGAAATGATTATCCACTTAATAATTAGAACATTATGGTTGTCAATAAAACAGAATATTTAGAATATTCTATTAATTTGAAAACTAACTGTCTTTCTCATGTATTTGTATGGATCGGAGAATCGGAAACAAATATGCTATTTAAAGAAAAATATTCATTAACCATAATGATACTAAATAAATAAATGATTGCAATTTAAATTATTTCAGTTAAATATTATTCATGACCTATACATTGAAATCGATCTCTATAAATTACAAGTAAGATTGAACTTTTATGATTGAATAAGTATTTCGAAGAAAAGTTTTTAAGTGGTCGGATAAGGGAAATATAATAGCTTATCTTCCAATGGTTATAGTAAAAATATAATAGCCAACGAAAATATATTATGCGTATTGTTGGTAAAAATATAGGCTATAGTTTATTTTATAATAAATACTGTACAGAGTTAAACATAATAACTATATTGGTTTTTAAATTTTTCCCATTATAAAACTGACATGAAAATCTATGTATCTCGTATACAATATGTATTTAAAAACAATCATTTGGATAGTTATTTATTGATTCTTGAAAATATGTTATATAAAATAGAGTTCTATTTTAATCTCTATGTAAAAAAATAAATATACTAAGATTAAACATTTCCAAATGGTGAATTACTTTGATCATATTTTTTTAACTATAAATGTTATTAGAAAAATACATTAATAATTCTGAAATTTTTACTAGCAAAATAAAGTTCACCATAGAAAATTAAATTTGCGTATAGGATTTTCATTTCCTGCTAAATTAAAAAAAAAAAAAAAAAACATAGTCCCAATGCAAACTTAACAAAATAATAACCGTCAACTTTCATCACATATTTAATGTCAGTAATAATCATAATACTATCACTCCGCGGACTGTTATATCCAAAAAAAATCATATTATGAATTATTTATAATACTTTTGAGCTTTGAATGTGATTTTGTTATGTCTACGAGATGGAATAGTTTATATACATTATTAGATTTACATTCACAGTCATTTTTTCCATTGATTGCTTTCATCCAATTTCGTCGAATTGTCATAATAAAATAGTCACATAACTCAATATAGATGATGAATAGACTAAACTAAGAAAAAGATGCACTGTTGATATAAAAGATATATTATTTGTCTCTGCGCAGTTTACAATAGTCTATGACGTGTAATCAACAATCTGTTTCACATGGATATCTAAACAAAAACTATCAAATAAATAGCCATATATTTTTACGATATTTGAACAAACGTTACTAACCAAGTGTAAGAATCAACTTGATATGAAACTGTAGCACATTATTTTACATAATATTCACAATAAACTGAATCAGCTGTGAGTCTACCCCCGAGTCTTTTCACTGTCTTTATATATTTTCCAAATACATTTCTTATTGTACAAATTAAGGAAATAATTCAATGAATCACTTAAGTTGTTCAAAAATAAATTAATAAATAAAAGTTATAAATTGTAAACAATAAATGTATAAAATAACATATTATAATGTGTAACTTTTCTTTATTTCTAAAAAAGCAAAATCAATAAATTATACAATAAAACCAATAAATATATTAGCTGTAGTACATACAGTCCACATTGAATCATTATACAGTCAGGAGGTATTAATATTTATTGTTTGATACAAGGATTATTATAAAAATGTAAATTTGACTATAATCTACATTATATATGTTTAGATTTTAAATTGTTGAATACGTACGATATTTTCAAAGCACGTATACACAATTTATGGAATCGATTTGGGTCCACTTACTAAAAACACCACAACCGGATTTTCTGGAACCGAATATAAGCCATTTTTAAAATCGTTAGCTATTACGGTAAGATTTTATATCGATTGCTATATTTAGTGTTCTGCAGGAGAAAACAGAAAACGAATTAATTGTTATTGTAAAGAATACATTCTTGGCAATACTTACAGATACATATACCATGGATGATTATAAAAATTTACAAATGTGTAGTGAAATTTCCTTGGATTTGATTCAAATACAAAATAAAAAATGTTTTTTCAACACTTCTAAAAATAAATATAATTTTATATATATAAAAAAAATTATAAATAATTACCACGCATTTTCATTCAATACTAAAGATAATGTATTTTTTTTAAATAATTAAGTTAGAATGTAATGTATAAAAATAAATGTTGCTAAAATCAAAAGAATTTTTTTCAGTTAAATTATTGTTTATGCTGCTATAAAAAATAGCATATGATTAATTAAGAATAATATTAAGATAATATCTCACTGGTTATATTCATAGGTATTGTATATGCTAATTTTATAAAAACTGAATACAAAATAATTTTATTTATTTCAAAAAGTCCCTCGTGTGGTTTTGTTGAAAATAAATGTATAAATCCATAAAATTAATCACATTCATCAAAGGCAATGATCAAATAATTTTAAATGGTTATAAAAATACATTTATAGAGAATTCGTCATGCTATTGATCTTTAGTCTAAAATAAATAATTTTCAATCACGTATTTCATTTATTTACATTATTAAAGAATGTTTGATCTAGAATTGGATTTGAAATCAAATAAAACTCTCACTATAAAAGAAATTATTTGGGCCACTTAAAATTCAAAATATGGATTTAAACAAAAATGAGAAGAAAATGAGAAAAGAATTTTTTTTAAATATATTTGAAATAAAGTACTCATAGAAAGTAACATAAAATAGAATATAATAAATGATACGTGTGGCGAAAGACGTATTCAATTAACTGTATGAGCATTCAAATTTAAACCAAACCAATACAAATATAACCGATAGGACAAAAATGTCATTATATATTTAATTTGTAATACTTTTAGTAAATCTTAATTGTATCTATAAATAAATAGTTAATATATAAAAATAAATGCTTAGGATGTGTATTATTATTATATTTGTAATATACGACCGGATTCGAATTAAAAATTTATCATCAAATACTCGTATATACAAATTTAATAAAATCGTGGCTGAATGAAAGTAACTTGACTTTCCGCTTGAAACGGGATTGTCTCTTTTTTTTCATCTTTGTTTTAATCATGTTCCGCTGTCCCGATAAACTTCGAAAGGGACGTATTTTATCCCGTTTTTACAAAATGGTCACACACTAGTGCATAATCACTATTTTAGAGCAATACATTTTATTATGACTTTAAAAACGAAATTGCATGAAAAATAATTCTTGTAAATGTACAAAGTACAAGTACGAATCAATCATTATAGATGTATTGGCTCCTTTCGCAATGAATCAAATAAAAAACGAACTGAGAACTTTTAACTTTTTGATAGTTGAGATTGACACTTCCACTTTTATTCAATATTTTGTTCCTAAAACAGGAATTCAAATTAAAGTGTTTGAATTCATAAATTTTAAAAAAAAAACTGCAGATATAATATGATTGACATAATAACATTGAAAATTATTTCACAAAGTTATTACGTTTTTCAAGATATAGATACGTAATAACAATTTTGAAGGTGCTGCAATGCAAGGAACAAAAATTGTTTACATTTTTAAAAAATAATTTAAGATTATAACATTTGTGAAATTGGTTGTACAACTTACATTTAACATTATGTAATGCAAATAAGTACTGACACCTTATCTATTGAAATTGCATGTATAGTTTTATTTTATTTTATTTGTTAAAGCGTATTTACAATCTATACAATTTGTACAATAAGTACATTTGATACATGGTAATAGTAAAATGACTTGAGTGTCTTGAGGGGGGAAAACCGTCCAACAACAGTACCTCCTATTTAATTTGATGTGTTCATAATATGGAGACCGTTAGGCAAGAGCGTCTCTTGGCCATTTTCTTTTTAACCTCCTCAGAGGATTGTTGGGGATGGTTATAGAGGATATACGGGAAATTAGAGGGTTTTGGTTCGAGTGCAGTTTGGATTGAAACTTTTTGTAATGACGAGTTGCTATTTCGTTGACTGTTGGGATTTGGAGATCTTTATGTAATGCGTCGTTGGTCATATACCATGGGGCTCCAGTTATTTGTCTAAGACATATAGACTGGAAAACCTGTATGGGTCTTATATTGGATGGTTTGGCTTGGCCCCAAATTTGGATACCATATGACCAGAGGGGGGTAATAATCGTCTTGTATATTAATATTTTGTTTTTTAAATTCATTGAAGGAGACAATAATGGACGGAGGAGATGTAGACGTGTGTTTGATTGTTTTCTTTTCTGTTTTGTGTGTTGGGCCCAGGTAAGTCTTTTATCTAGATGAACTCCGAGGTATTTGGTTACACTTTGGATAGTAATTGGTGAATTATTGAGCAAAAGTTGTGGACATTCGTTTTTTTTCAGAGAAAAATTTATTTGAACTGATTTGTTTTCATTAGTTTTAATTTTTCATTTTTGAGTCCAATTGGAGATTAGATTTAAGTGGTATTGTATATCGTGGGTGGCTATGTTTGGGTCTTTATTTGATGCTAGTATAGCGGTATCGTCTGCATATGTCGCTAGAGTAGTATGGTTTGTTTTGGGCATATCTGATGTGTAGATATTATAGAGTATAGATGATAGGTCACTTCCCTGGGGTACTCTCGCTTTGATTTTATGGTAGATAGAGTAGGAATTGTTAAATTTAACAGTGAAATATCGGTCTTCGAGATAAGATTTTAGGACAGTGTTTCCCAACCGGTGGTCCGCGGACCACCGGTGGTCCGTGGGCCAGTCATAGGTGGTCCGCGGTACCTTTCTTAGTTTTCTATTAAAAATTATTTTTTTTTTTTTGAACAGCGAAAAATATTTTATTTTACCGTAATATACGGTTATCTTATCGTTGTTTCTGCCGACGACCGATAAGTATTTTCCACTTTTATAAGTGTGTAGGTATCAGAGTAATAAATTATACTATTATCGCGAACGATAATGATCATGTCAATTGCAAACATCGTTGCTTATATATTTATACTTTATGAGTACCGACAAATAACTGTTATTCAGTATGCGCTCGTTATTCGTTTGATTACCACGCAGTACGTTTTGAAAGAAATTAAAAGTTTATAGTTTAGTTTTTTTTAAGTGTTATTTTTTTGAAACCTAGTCGGACTAAGTCAAGAATATGTCACGAAAGAGGAAATATGATGATAGTTATATTAAATATGGATTCACTGAAATTGAAGTAAATCGAGAAATAAGACCTCAATGTGTGATATGTACTGTTGTGCTTAGTAACGATGCTTTGAAACCAGCAAAGCTACTGCGGCATTTGCATACGATTCATCCTACGCTCAAAGACCAACCACCCGAATTTTTTGAAGGAAAATGTAAAAGCTTAAAGAAAATGAAACTAGGACCAAGTGGGGCAAATGTCGCATTGTCACAGCAAGTGCTAACTGCATCATTTGAAATCTCCCAACTAATCAGTAAGTCAAAAAAAGCACACAGTATCGGCGAAACATTAATTAAGCCTAGTTTGCTAATAGCTGCAAACATTTTCGGAGAAGATGCCAAAAAAAAATTCAAAATATGCCACTGTCCAATAATACAGTAAAGGCACGAATTGGAAAAATGTCATGCGATATCGAAGAGCAACTACTAGGTAAAATAAAAAGTTCCCCTTACTTCGCTCTTCAATGTGATGAAACTACTGACATTGCGCAATGTTGCCAGTTATTAGTTTTTGTGCGGTTTTTAGACTTTGAGGATAAGACCATAAAAGAAGAGTTATTGCTGTCAAGTGTACTTGAGACAACGTCGAAAGGGATCGATGTAATGTAGATCATTAGTAATTATTTTGAAAATCATGATCTCAAGTGGGAGAAACTAGTTGGCTTTTGTACGGACGGAGCTCCAGCTATGCTAGGATGTCGTTCAGGTCTTGCAACATTAGTAAAAGAAAAAAATCCGTCAACTTTAACAACACACTGCGTCATTCATCGGCAAGCGTTAGCTACAAAAACATTACCAGAAGAATTAGCTAATGTTTTGAAACTGGCAATAAAGTTAGTGAATTTTGTAAAAAGCAAAGCACTTAACACACGTATTTTCAAAAAACTTTGTGTTGAATTGGACTCCGAATACGACACATTACTTTTTCATACAGAGGTTCGCTGGCTTTCAAAAGGGAATATGCTAAAACGGTTGTATGAACTAAAAGAGGAAATGAAAATATTTTTAAACGAGAAGGATTCAGAGTTACTTGAAAAATTTTGTGATTTGAAATTTGAAATACAATTTGCTTATTTAGTAGATATTTTTGAGCACTTAAATAACCTTAATTTGCAACTTCAAGGTTCGGGACACAAAACCTTGGAATTTAGAGCAAATATTTTTATTTTTGAAGATAAAATTCGCGCATTTGTATGCAAAATTAATCTATGGATGAATAAAATCGAGAATAATAATTATTCAGCATTTCAGACATTCCAAACTCTTATCGACGACGATCAATATGCTGATATTTTAATCGAAATTCAACATAACATAAAAAAACATCTGGAAAAATTAAAATCTGAATTTATTCGCTACTTTCCGGAATGGAACGAAGTTAACAGTGTTCAAAAAATAATTCGAAACCCTTTTTGTGCAAAAGTTGAAGAAGCCCCAGAATATCTTCAAGAAGCTGTCATCGAACTGCAAAATGACTCTGACTGCAAAAATATGTTTGATTCTGGTATGAACCTTGAGGAATTTTGGTGCAGAAGGGCAACATTACATATTCAACTACGGGAAATTGCCTTACGTTATTTAGTAGTATTTTCAACTACGTATTTGTGTGAACAAGGATTTTCCAGTCTACTTGTGATCAAAAATAAACAAAGAAATCGCTTGGACGTAAGTGACGACATGCGTTTAGCCATTAGCAACATTCATCCGAGTATTGAAAAACTGGTCAAAGAAATGCAGCTACAAAAATCACACTAAGTAAATTATTAGTAAAGTTTAATAATTAAATAATTATATATAATAGTACAGTATAGTATAGTACAGTTGTTAATTAGGTCATATCCTGGGGATTTGTTATTGTGTAGTTTAGTAATATAATATTTTATTTCTTGTGGTGTGATTGGTTTAGCTGGTAGTGACATAGGTAGTGGATTGTTAAGAAAAGTTTGGACATTTTCTATGTGTGTTGTTATATTGTAATTTGTATCCGAGTGGGGTTGGAAAATTTCTGATAGGTGATTGCCGAATAAATTTGCTTTTTCAGTGTCGGTTATGGCTAGAGTGTTGTTAGGATTTGTTAAGGGGGGGGGACTACGTCTTTTCTTTTGGTTTTATTTTTTATTGATTTCCATAAGGAACCATTGACTGGTGTAAGTGATGATAAAAACGAGTGAAATTGATTGGCTTTGAAGGTTTGCAGATCTTTTTTCAGTTTATTTGTTAATTTGTTTAATTCATGTTTGTGCTGCGGGTAGTGGGTTTGGTGCCAAATTTTTCTAGCTTGGCGTTTTTTTTTAATTAATTCTTTTAGATTCTGTGGTAAATAAGTATATTGGTGTGGTTTTATTGGTATATTCGTATTTGATGGTGAAGAGGTTGAGTCTGTTATTGCTTTTTGGATAGTTGTAATGAGGAATTGTGAAGCGCTGTCTATGTCATCGCGAGTTTTTAGTCGGATATTTAATGAAATGTATTCGTCTAATTTATTTTGGAATAAATTGAAATTAATTTGTCTAGAGTGAAGAGTGTTGTTTACGTTTTCTGGTTTACCACCTAGGTGGAGTAGAACTGGGGAGTGGTCACTGGATTTTTTATATTATTATTTAAGTGGTTTGGTAGCGAGGTTATGAAAAAATCTAATATGTCTGGGTGACGATTTGTGTGGGATGGCCAGTAGGTTGGGGCACTAGGCGAAATGAAGGATAGGTGATTATTTAAAATTGTATTGTAAAAAGTTTGGCCTCTAGGGTTAGTTGATCTACATCCAAATGCGGTATGCTTTGCATTAAAGTCACCGCCAATAATGAATGAATTTTTAAGTGTTCCTATGAATTTTTGGAGTCGAGGTGGTGTTATTTTTTGACTAGGAGGGCAGTAGACTGATGATATTGTAATGGGGATATGGTTAAGTACTATTTGGATATTTGTACCTTGTATATAGGTCTTTTGGTATGTCGGTAATGCATAGTGTAATAGCGTAGTGGATATTAAGATCGCGGTACCACATGCATGTATAGTTAAAAAAAAAAAATATTTTAAAACATTTATACTTGTACCGTTAAAGAGAAATCATTAAAATAATTTTGTGATATTACGAATATTAAGTATAAAATCCTATTTGGAAGTGTCTAAACACGATTGCTATCCTTACAATACAATCCTACAACAGTATTTAGAACTATGGGGGACGGAGTGGCCGAGTGGACTAAGGCGTCGGCTACGATACGTACCGTCGCTGGTTCGAACCCGGCCACGGGCAGTCTCTCTACTTGGACAGGAAACAACTGCCTTTGGAGAGAGACTGCCATCCCTCCTCCCCGGGACATGGCAGAAACCTACGGGCGTCCCAATAAAAATTCTGCCAACCAGGCGGTCCGAGATTGTTAGTCATAATCTCGGACACACACCCGCCACACGAGTAATAATAATTTAGAACTATTAACAAAAGTACAACAGTACGATACTAGTAGATTATAAACGAAATAATGAGAAATTAAAATAATCAAAAAAAAAAAAAATAAAAATGTTTCAAACTCATAATGTAACGCATACAAATGTATAATCAACATTTTATAGTAATTAGATAATAACTGAAGTTAAACTGTTTAAAAAAAAAAGTTTAATGCTTATTAAATAACAGTTAAAGAGAATATTGTTAATAAGCCTAATCATATAATTCGTGTCAATTGATCAAATATATTATTTTTCATATTAACTTAATGTTTTCTTTTGTATAGATTGTAGATTTCTATTTATTAAAAATAAAATTTATATATTTTAAAGGCATTACCAAGTATCATATAAAATAGAATTTCCAAATGTAAGTTATAAATTGATTAGAAATTAAAGATTTATATAAAATAAAACGGAAAATCTTTAAATTTTCTGAGAAATTACATTAATTGTTTGATATGATTGTAAATTCCTCATTTGGGACCGGTTTCTTATAGAAAATCGAAATTTTTTTCGAAAGTGTATAGTATTTTAACAATGGAGATATTTTTCAAACATGTTTAAGTCATTTGTATTAAACGTTTATTCAAAAATACAAGAAAAACAAATTCTACACTATCATTCACTTTGTATAAAAACTATAATTTATGACTAAAATTGGAACACTTTTGTGATTGTGTTTTAGAGTTAATTTATTTGGTTTTCAAGGAGACCAAAATATTAAATTATGAATGTAGAAAACAAATCAATAATTTTTGTTGTTCAATTTTATATTTATTTATACAATAATTATTTTTGTGTTATACTACACAGTATTTATGATAAAATTTGTATTTATGTATTTATTTCTATGTGAAAAACATATAAATGTTTAAATGTATGAGGTGTGAGTCTGAAAACCTGAACTAAAACAAATTTAATGAAGGTGTATATCTTACAGACAAGTATATTAACAACAGTAAATTTACTCTAATGATACAGATGAAACCCAATAATTGTAAGGTATATTTATTTTTGTGTACCAAAATAGAAGAAAAAAAATATGGTACAAAATGTTGGTAATATCTCAAAAATCTCTCGTTTATTGTTGTTATTTTAACAAAAACGTAATTTCTTTGTTTTTACGCACAATAAACTTTTGTGAACATTATATTTTGCACGAATCCCAGAATATTTTCAGAATATGTGATTATCAAAAGTTAAATAACATAGGTGTGTTAAGTTAAAGAATAAATTTAATTTATTCAGTTCTCCAGCTGTTGAATTGTTAAACATGTCGACGGTAGTCCCTCGATTAAAACGATACCCACAATATACTCACTTGACAACAATACAGATATTTAACTTAAAACTTTTGATAGTTTTCGATAAAAAATGCATAAATTATTAATTTTTCTTTTTTTTTTTTTAATTCTACTCTTTTAACATTATTTTATTTATCACTGTGTCACAGACTTCAAATTTTGAAACTATATTTTACGACTTTTTCTTTGCTTTAAAACTAATGTACATATTTTTAAAATGGGTATTATTTTTAATTTATTTATTTTTTTTTTTAGATTCTGAACGGAGTGATAGAATCTATTGGTTTTACAATGATGTGTGTTTTTTTTTATTTATTTTTTTTTTTTTTGTGTCTGACGACACCTTTTTTGGCAGTAAAAATGCTTCGATTTACTTAAACAGCAACTTTTCTGAAAGGAAAGTGAATGTAGAATATACTTCGGCGAGTCAAAAATCCAACTTTTTCAATACTTTTTAAAAAAAATCGAAAAAAACGATAAAAAAATTACGAAAAAACGGGAAATTTTACGCAAAATCACGTTTTTACAAATTACATTTATTTAAAATGCTCTAACTCAAAAACCAAAAATCACAATAACTT